>JANHFL010000681.1:29034-78358 GCA_032468155.1 Oxyrhabdium leporinum
TTATTATTATTATTATTATTATTATTATTATTATTATTATTATTATTATTATTATTATTTCTCTGTCATCCATATGACTAGTTCGGCCATTCTGGGTAGTTTACAATATAATAAAAGTTTCAAAAGTGCAAAAACAATTGCATTGGAATAAAAAATTAAAAAGTAAAATTAAAAACCAAGGGAAGCTTGGGGATGAGAATTTTTGCTACCTAATCAGACACTCCTAATGCAGTAGGTCTCTATCAGGGCTCCAGGCCCAACATTTGTTTAGCTTCTGTTCAAATTTCGCTGCATTTGAAGAGCAACTTCAACCTCAACCTTAAATTTCACTTATCATGATTCGCTTGCTCTCTGGGAGTCTATTTTTCTTGCTGATCTTTCCTAGCAACCTTGGTAGATTTTATCAGATGACTGACTTCCTTCACTTATGTCATTTGAAGTATGACAAATTTTTTCACAGGTCATTTAGTGAGAAAATTCAGACAAACTCTAAATAATCATGCTGATCATATTCTGGTATTGATTTAAAATATTTCCACTCTCTTTCTGACTATTTATTTCCTTCAGGAGGTTTTATTCTAGCAAACCTTATCAGATAAATGTCTCAAAACTCCTGGAGCAGATGCACTTAATACAATCAAGATGCTGAGCTGCTGATTGTCATCCAGCATTATCAGGCTTCAGAATGGTGGTCTCTTATCTGAAGGTTGTTACCTCCCTATTGGCCTAGTATTTGCCTTTGTTGTCAGCCTTCAGGCATTAGATCTTTGATCATGGATCAAATCCTTTGTGGAAATGTAACATGGTATCAACAAAGCATTAATTTTACAATGAATGACTGGCTGTTTTCTCTTATGCTTGTGAAATGGATAAGTCAAGTTCAATGGACATTTCAAGCATTTTGGTTACCCTTTGATATTATACTCCTGTAACTTGTTCACTTTTTAGTGAAAGGATATTAAAGATTATAAGCACAGTGTTAGTTCTTTTTACCATTCTTTCCACATAAATGCAGAGACATTCAAAATCAAGATCTTCAGAAGATACAAATTTCATCTCAGTGACAACTAATGATTCTAAAGGAGGAGGACAATTCTTGGGAATCACTTTTTAATACTTTATAACAATGAATTTAGTATAGTGTAATCTGTATAAGTCTGCAGTATTATCTCTGTGATTGTAGGACGGGACCAACAAAAGTTGAAAAGTAGTACAGTGGTATCTTGGTACTCATCATTAATTGGTTCTGGGAAGAACGATGAGTATTAAAATGATGATTGTCAAACAAACCACTTGACTTACCATGTGGCTCTTGTTTCAGCTAGGAAGGACTTCTTATTTGTCCCTTTTCCTACGCCAATGACCTTCCCAGCATGGCCAATTTCCTTTCTGCCTCTGCGGCTGTCCCCCTTTTCCTTTTGCAGTGACCTTCCCAGCATGGTTACTTCTTGTCCATTCTCCATGGCCATCCCCCTTTTCCTATTGCAGTGTGTTGAGTACCAAACAAATGGCGAGTACCAGGACAACATTTTCATGTCAAAATGAGATGAGTACCAAATTTGAAGAGTTTTGAAGCCATTGAGTGCCAAGATAGAACTACAGTTGTAGTAGTTTTTGCAAACACAGTATTTGCTCTTCTGCAGTACAATGTATGCATAAATATTCATGACAATGCCCAATTTCCATTTTGGAGGATCTTTATCTTGGGGGTGACATTTGGGGGAACAAAGAATGATAAGAGAAATAACATTTATTATAAACCAAGGTGGCATACATATTTTATAATTAAAATCAGTTAGCTGGATGAAATATTTACTCAACTGTGTGCTTATTAGAAACCCAAATATGTAGTAAACCATTGGGTTAATTGCTCACTAAGAAGTAAGCACAATACGTCCACTTAATTTACTTATTAGCTGTGATGAAACACATTCATAGCAATGGTCAAATACCATTTTCCATGTCTAAGGAGTACCTTACAACTGTTCTGCTGGGCTTCTAACATGATGGACTCCTACTTTATTATTGTGTTGGCTTTCCAGCCTGCTAAATGTTATTCTCCCTGATTTATTTATGAATTATGTTGTCATTAGATTTATAGTTACTATAATGTTACTGAATGTTATTACTAATTAGCTGCTTTGAACAATTTTTTTTTAAATAGAAAGGTGGATAAGTAGTATTTTTAATAACAAAACAATATTAGTAAATGAAATGCTGGTGAATGTTATCCCATTTTTTCATTTCTGTGATTACTCCCATATTAGCTAGGCTTCATTGGTTCACAGTGAAGCAAACCACTTCCACCTATATAAGGAACAAGTTGGATCTCCTGCCAATACCTACAACAAGCATTATCCTCCCATCACAGGAATACAAATTGATCCATTTCCTTTCTTTCAAAGACAGGTTTATTAAGGAAAATTAGTCAGGCAAAAGAAGAATGATGAAACTGGGGATATGTTGGTTGCAATGCAATTAACATTTCCATCTTCTAAAGAAAAAGGGGTTTAAAAAATGCCATCTGGTTTGCAAATACAGCACGTGCAGCAAAAAAAATGCTCTTGTGTGCCTCCGTGAAATTATATTTCTCATTTTCTGTTGGCAATCATGAAAAAAGCAAAAAAGAAACAGAAATGTTCTCTGTGAGAAACAGTGCTGTGTGCAAAGTGGTGGCTAATCAAGCAGGTGCAGATCATCATTCTGATAACGATGTTCTAATAATTGAAATGCCAAATATAGCCTATGATTAAAAATCTCCCTACAGTTGATATGTTTCAAAGGGTCATATCTAACAGGCCACCAGAAACATGGACTCAAATATAGACCACATTCTAATCTTAAACAGCAAGAAACAAAGAGTCTTCAAGTGCCTTATCACCATTAACACAATTCCTTAGTTTCCCTTTTCATTTCATTTGTAGCTTTATTGCATGATTGACATGAAATGTATTGCAATCCAACATTTTGTAATTTATTTGCACATTGTCATCTCTGGAGCAGTATTAATTTATATTGTTTGAACTATTTTCACTCCCCACCCTCAATAGGTCAGTGGATAGTTCAGCAAACAATAAAGAACATGTTTAAGTTATCAGTCTTTAAATTCAGCTCCTAAGATGTGCATAGGACTTCTCAGCTGGTCTTCCATCCAGGTGCTGAAGAGACATCAATTCAGAAATGTTGCAACAGATGAATAAATTTTGTTATGCAAAGCCAAAGCGCATAACAAAAGAAAAGACCCTTTGTCTATCTACAGTCATGAACACTTTCTTGATGTTTATGAAGCAGCAAGCACATTAGGCACATGTTTGATGTGATTACCGCTCAATCTTTATATGATTCAGTGGTTTGAGCTTAATTCTCTTTTAATCAGCACAATCATAATGTGTTAAAAGTAAATAACCTGTAGCTCCAATATCTGATTCCATTTTTTATGAATTCTCCCTTTCTGAAATGGGAAATTTATGAAAATTCTAATGTAAACCATTAATGGAAATGTCACATTTGTAAAGCAAATTCTCACTCTCTCCACAATTTCCCTTAATACAAATAAAGTGATCCCAATTTCTTTATGGCCCCCCCATACATGTTAAATATCTATTTAGGATATTAAATATGACCTTGGTCCTCTTGCTTGGTCCTGTATTAATTCTTTTCCTTCCCTTGAGAGCTGTATTAAAAATTCACTCAACTCACCATTCTTGGGGTTGGGCTGAAAACAATAATTGTATCTCTGATTAGAATTCATGGATGTAACACCAGTCGCAATTGAAGAACAAGTCACAACTGTAGCAACCATCAGCCAGAAGTCAATATGACACATTTGAATTTAGCAAAAAAAAAAAAGCATGTCAATGAAGCCAAGTTTATTGATAATAGCAATCTTGGATAGGGCTTCCTATTTAGGACAATACAGTACTCTTGATAACAATTCCTATTTACAGATGAAATTTAAGTGTTGATGCAGGTAGTTCTTGCTTTGCAACAATTTGTTTAGTGACTCTTCAAAGTTACAACGGCACTGAAAAAAGTGACATGACCATTTTTCACAATTACAACTCTGGTAGCATCCTCATGGTCACATGATAAAAGTTTGGACACTTGGCAACTGACTCATTTTTATGACAGGTGCAGTGTCCCAGGGTCATGTGATCACCTTTTGTGACCTTTCTCACGAGCAAAGTCAATGGGGAAGCCAGATTCACTTAACAACCATGTTACTAATTTAACAAGCACAGTAATTCACTTAACAACTGTGGCAAGAAAGGTTGTAAAATGGAGCAGAAATTTTGGACTCAACTGTGGTCATAAGTTGAGGACTAACTGTGTTGTATTTTGGTAGTTTCTAAAAAGCGTGATTTTGGGGAGAGCAAACAGAAAGGCTGGGGTGGGTAGAAGGCTGGGATGGGATAAAAGTAGCTATCATGGTAGATCCTTTGGAGGAGACAATTACTTCAAGCCAGGTTTCTCACAGAGCGCCATCAGAATAAGGTTTTGAAAATGTTCATCTGCAGCTTTTTTTTTTTCTTGTAGAGGTGGCAGGAATGAGGAATGGAGAGAACATCACTCTCCAAATTCCGCTGCATAAAAGCCTTAAGAAAAATTGTGAACCAATACAAAAAATGTCCCCTCCAGCTTCAAAAAATACTTTCAAACATGTTGTAGCCCTGCATGCTTTGAAAGCAGTAAGTGCTTGAACCAACACTAAGAACTTAGTACCTATTCAATCTGTACAGCTTTAACCTGCCCAAGGGTTTGTATTGAGCTGATTAATCTTAACCCATACTCAGAGGGCTGAGAGCTAAGGTGAACTTTCAGTTGTGCTGGCAAGAGCAGCACAAGTGTGTTGCATTCATTTAATGCAGGAGAGAATAAAGTTAAGGATTATGTCTAGTCATGTGAACTGAACTGAAGCGGTAACGGTATATATCGTCTTTAACAACTGTAGAAGTGGGAGAAAATCTACTAAATCTGTGAAACACAATCCAGTCACTTGATTTGATTTGTTGCCTCAAAATTATCCTTTGTTCAGCTGACAAATCTGCTTCAATGGGGCAATTCAATCATGTCTTTGAACTGAAGACCCTGCAAAGCTTCACAAAATCCTACTGGCAAAGTCAGAGATAGGAATAAGTGTATATACTACTTTGGCAAGTAGAAGATGTTGAGACTTCTCTTGTCATTAGTATTTCAATTGTTCACAATGATTAAATTAATCAATCCTTTTTTACGTTTGATTTCCTTTTTGAATGGTAGAGAAATAGATGAACACATCAAAGGATTCTGTGTAGGGGAGGAGGAAAAGAATGTAAATGTGTCTAAGAACCAATTCCCACCAAAGCCAGCTATAGTGTAAGATTAGCAATATTCTGAATTTTGCAATTCAGGTTCGACAATAAAAGAAAATATGCAATACATATGTGTACAAAAGATAAGTCCATTTAGTTAAAAGCACTGTTTGGGGGGGGAAAAGACTAGATAAGAGGTTATTCAAAACAACTATGTAAGGAAATTCAAATTTATTTGGATTTAATTTCAAATTACTATGGAGAATAAATGAAACAAATGTAAGACTGAAAGAAAAAGGAGAACAAAAACTGCCACATTCATTCACCCCGAAAACACACTTACTTACCACATATGAAACATTTAACCCAGGGAAGTTCTGTGTCACATATACGTTACGCGTAACAAGAGACTATGTAATTTCTAGTTCTCTGTAATGAAATGGATGAATGTACAAACTAACTCATAAGGTACCTTTTTCTTCTATTTTTTCTGTTTGACCAAAGATTCATTTTTGTATCAGATTAATAATGTGCAGAATGGTAGCATTAACAGTACTATTGGACATAGGTCACAATTTTATTCCGTTACAGACCAATGCAGATGATTAAATACAATTAACACATTGAAGTGAAGTTGTACTTGTTGGCCCTCCTCTCTCATCCATTACAGGTTAATTGGGTCTTTTAAGTAAAGTCTCAATCAGCATGGAAGTCAAAAGAAAGGCATTTTGCAAATTATCTGACTTAATTTGCACCTATACATCATTGGTCCATATCACTGGAGTTAGGAAGTCTTATTTCAATCATTACAAAATTGAATATGTATAAACTGTACTATCTGCTTTCCCTGCTCTTGTCTGAACAGGCAAATTAGGAATCATCTCCCATTCTCATGATTATCAGAACCAATGATTCTAGAAGGAAAAATGTTGTTCAGGAATGAAGATGGTGTTTTCATGACAGATGGTATATGTATGGAAAGTGTTTCCTGACAGATCCCCAGCCCATATGAAATGTAACAAAGGACATTTGGAAGAAGCTTCCAAAATCCCCAAAGAGCAAATCTGCAAGAGTTTCCATTGTGTCTATGGGCCTCTTCCTAAATGTAGGAACTGCATCCTTGCACCTACTATTCAGGAAGATTTAAAATTATATGGGTAGAAGACAAGCAGACCTAGCAGGGGTGGGGTGAGGTGGTTAGATAGTTAAATGACTCATCAGTCTATAGTCATTAGGTTCCCACAAATGGTCTAAGTCGAACCTCTCTTGAATTCCATTGACCCTTATTTGATGCCAAGTTAAGATTGAACTTTAGTTAACTAGATTCTTGTATATAGGGTCAAGTAATAAGTCTCCTAACTGCAACTAAATGTATGGCCCTGGTTCTTTGTGCCTGACAATGTATTTAGAAGCTGAGATGAGAACAAGCAAAGTACCTGAGTTGGGACAAATCTGGATGCTTTGGTTTTCTATTATGTTTTTTTATGATGATCTAATCCCATGGGATTTATGCTGATAGTTTTTATTATTATTTCACATGTTTTGATAATTTTTGAATTATTGAAAGGAATGTTTTGCTGCTAATTGCTTATGTAGAAAATAGTATCATTAATTGATACATTTGATTTTGGAATTAAAGCAAAGCCAGAGTTGCAGGATGGAAGTAGCATAAAAGCAAAAGAAAGAAGGAAGCGGAGGGGAAGAAATTAAGAATGAAATATTAAAAACAGAACTCTCAGGAAACGCCTCTCTCATTTTTGACTAAACTGGAATTTCCTCAGAGCCATATCCTCATATAGTGTTCTGTACTGCATCTTATATTCACACAGCCAGCTTTTAATAACAAACTCAACATATTTATTGCAGTCATAAATCTTCCACCAAAGTAACATAAAGCACACTGGGAACTCAAAGCTTTCTGCACAGGGAAAAAAAGGCACAAGAACTTACTTGAGAAAAAGAATAAAGTTCAATTTCAGGATGATGGTAAAATGCTCCATCTCAGATTCCAGACCAACCAAACAGTAGCAGAAAGGCAGAATCACAGTAGGGAATCAGAATATAATTTGTCACAAAAAGCTGGTACTACAAGTCATCACTTTCACAGAGGTCTGTTTCTCTGCTTGGTTAATTGACCGAGTCAGATCTTTTTCATTCATCTAGATGGCTTGAACCTTTTTCTTCACAATATGTGACATGCTGTTGGGATGGGGACCTTATCCTGAACATGCTCTGAATCTGTTGATTCTGGCTGCACCTAGATCTTTTCAAGTAAGCTCTCTTCAGTTGATTTCTGTGTGTGTGTTTGAGTTGATGCCTGGACAAGTCCTTGAAGTTTTCTTGGCAAGAATGGGTCAGGGCTAGGGTTTCAGAATGTTTGTCATTGCCTTTTTCCTAGGAGCTGAGAGAAAAATTGACTGTCCCAAGATCACCCAGCTGACTTTGTGCCTAAGAAGAACTAAAACTCATGGGCTTCCAATTTTCTAGCCTATTATCCTAACTACTACACCAAACTGACTCTCACTTCAATAGTAAACCTATAATAATAATTCTGATAAAATCTCCTTTTCTGTTAACAAAAAGAAATTGATTTTATTTTAATTGGACGAAGATTTTTTAAACGCAAAAAGTAATAAAAACTAAAAACAATTTAGCATCCCTTATTCTGGGAAAGTAAATAAATATATAAAAATAAAGGCATTTCACAGGAAATCGAAAAGTGGAGAGGAGGGAGGAAAACTCACAAAGCACTGCAATAAAATCATCCCATGGGCAATTAGCCATTGTTCCAAACAAATTGGAAGCCTTTTTTTTAAATACCAAACTTGAGAATTTCTGCAAGACGTTTTCTCATGACTGAACATTCCTATCACTAACTTTGCTTTGCTTTCTTCATTTAAAATTTTGAAATTAATGGATTTCATTATTTGATAGGGAATAATATCATCATTCCATGTTTATGATGGTATGATGGCTTTGAAATCACCAATCAAATTTAGATTGCTTGCTCCAAATTTAGATTGCATCCATTATGCCCTTATTTTGTTTTAAGCATCCAAATACAAGGTTGCTAGGAAACACTTTGCAATATAGCAAAAGAGAATATTGTCAGTCTGTTATTCTAACAACTTCAACTTTTTTCTTTCTGTTTTCTTTTCAGTAATGGTGGTGGAGAAATTCCTGTTGATTAAAAATTCTAAAAGAAGACTAATCTGAAATACAGATACAGTTTGTTCTGTGTTATCATAGGCTACTTTGATGCCCATCCTAGCATCACATATAGTTATGAATACAATGTTTCAATTTCACTGCATTGACCACAGACATCTTTCTAATGCACATATTTGTTCAATTCATGTGCTCATTGATTTTGAACCACATTTGCATGTAAAGTTGTAATGGATGTATCTAACTTAGAGGAAGGCCCAATATTCTATGGACCTTGGTATCTCCCAGGGTTCATCTCTTCAAATATTGTTTTTGTTTCTTAAGTGGACCTGGCATGGCTCTTTATATGCAAGAATACTCCTAGTTCACACATAATCCAACCTGTAAGATGTAGCTGTCACCCACCCCACACTCTGTCTATGTATGCATGCATGCATGTATGTATAATAAAAATTAAACATGGATACACTGTTGTGCTGTTTAGAAGTGTTCCCTTTTAAAATTAATAAAAGGTTTGTGAGTGTTTAAGTTGCCATGGCTGCAGTTTTGTAGCGTGGCCTTATACAACTGGTCAAAAAGCCCAAAAGACTGGTGGTTGATCTACATTTACAAGTCAAGCTAGGAATAGGTGTACATTTATAATTTTAAAAGTTATCTTGCCTGTAATTGCATTACCTAGGCATTTCCATAGAAAAGAACACTTGATCACCCAGTAAGTCTGTTCTATGTATGTAGTTTATATAGAAAATTTAGGTTTGCTGATTCATGTTTCAAAAAGGGCATGAAATTTCACAACTATAGCTTGGTTCACATTATTCTTAAACATGTAAAAAATGAAAATAAGAATGTGATTGAGATTGTTAGGCTAAAGAGGAATTCCCAACCTACAAATTTGTCATGAGACTCTCTTGGAAGGAAGCTAAAGAAATTAGTAAATAATTACTCCATCCCATCTATTGATGATCCTACCTTCAAACTGGGAGTATTTCAACTTCATTGAATGCAAAGGTTAAAAAGAAAGTGAAGTTTTCAAAAAAAAAAGTTTGAAAAATGTTTTACATACACACACACACACACACACGTGTGTGTGTGCATGCTCACACACCCACACATACACAGAGAGATTATTAAATGATGCATCTTTATGAAGGCAGTCCCACTTTCTGGAAATCCCATGGTGCTCAAAATCACGAAGAGGAGGGGGGCAGTCTTGCAGAAAAATATTGAGTTACTAGCATGGAAAAATCTATTTAAGTGACAAAGAAAGAACTTACTTAGGCTGTCTATATATTTCACAACATGAATTCTAGAGATCTGTCAAGGGATTTCTGGAGTCAATACTGGAAGTGGAAGGAATGTCAACTGTGATGAGCCTGGGTAGCTGAGGAATAAAGTGGCAACTATTCCTGTTTCTAAGATTTCATTTGTAGTAAAGAGTCAATGAAACATGTGGATAAAAGCCTTTCTTTTCTATTGTTAAGTCTAGCAGTTGAAATGGAACCAAAAAAGAGAGCCAAGGACTTCTTGTCTATGGAACTTTTTTAAAGAGAGACTCATCAAAGTGTAGTAAATGGCTTTGTCTGCAGACTTATGTTGCAATCCATGAATGAGAACAATATAATAGTACCATATAGATTTCATTGGTGGGTTAAATATAGGCTTTTCATTCAAAAATAAAACCCTTTTTTCAAAAGGGTTACTCTTTCAACTCCTAAGAGTTGCGCTTGTCAGAGGTAAATGACAGAAAAGCATGTTAGTCACCAGACAGAAAATGTAAAACAGAAATAAGTTTTGGGTTTTGAGGTGGATTCTTAGAGAAAGTCAAAAGATGATAAAGAAGTATTTTACCCAGGCAAATGCTACATAAGGGAAGAATATCCTACAGAGGGCTGCATGCATATTTCACATTCTGTTTAAACCTGAAATTGGATCTCATAATATCTATTAGATGTTTAAAAATATGTCACACAAATGAAATCAATAAGAAGTGTGTATAAGATCTTATAGTGATTAAGGCACCAGGATAAAAACCAGGAGAGTGTAAGTACTAATCCTGCCTTAGTCATGAAAGCTAGCTGGGTGACCTTGAGCTAGTCACTGTCTCTCAGCACAACTCGCCTCATAGGGCTGTTATTGTGTGGGAAAATAGGAGGATGAAGGAGATATGTTTTCTACCTTGAATTATTTGTAAAAATAATAAGGGCAATAAATAAATATAGCAATACCTATGTAAAATATGTTTAGAGAAGGTAGAAGCATTGGAATGACATTGGCTTATCTTAAAGAAAATGTTCATGATATCATGGATCCAGTTAATATCTGGTGTCACATATATATCATGAAAACCAATAGTTAAGTTAAAATTGAATCTTTTAAGCTTGCAGGTCTTGAGGATGTGAAGAGATGAGGGCCACTACCTATCTACTACTAGATTTTTGTCTCTCTTTTCATTAATCATTCAGATCTGTAAGAAAAACATTATGGTCCAATTCATAAAACAGAATATTTATTTTGAACTTATGAATAGAAAGGCATTCCCCATCTAGGTGTCTTGTCTTCTACGCATAAATGTATAAAAAGTAGACACTGGCAAAATCTTTCACTATTTTGTTTTCCCCTTTGCAAAATACTTCCCTTCAATGTTAAACAGTTTTTCCTTTCCCCTTCTTCCTATTCTCAGGTATGTCAATTAGAATTTAGCACATTTGCTTAAAATAGATCTGTCTTGATTGGTTACTGCTGTGTAGAACTTGAAAACAATTTTGATATGATTGGGATGCTGATAAGACAACAACATGAAACAAAAAGTATGGTCAGCAAATATCCACAACAGTTCCCTACATGTATACTAATTTTAAAAAAGTTTATTCACAAAGCAAAATTGCTACTCTCTAATTCAAATGAAAAAAAAATTGTCACAAAGGAAGCGTCTGTCTTCTTTACTACATTAGTTAATTAATGTGTTACCACATGCTTAAAGGTGGCTGTTATATGACCTTTACTGAAAAGAATTCCCCTTTACAAAGGAAAACTTTCTAATTATAAATCAGTCACTAATATTCCATTTTTTAGCAAGATCATTGAGAAACTGAATATGTCTGAACAACACCAATTTCTGGATTTATTTCTGTCAGGATTTTGCCTGAATCATGGTATCACCTTGGTAAATGATCTGTGCTAGTAGCTAGGCAGAGGAGTATGATCCTTCTAAGTCCTGGGCCTCTTAGCAACTTTCAATATCATGTATGATGGTATCCTTTTGCATTGCTTGACTAGGTAGGGTCAGGAGTGTTATTGTGTAGTGGTAATGAAACTCCTTGTCAGTATATGCCCAGAAAGCAGTGTGTAGAGAACTATTTCTAACATCTAGATCATGTTTATGAAGCCCCTCATCTCCTATATATCTTATTCAACATCTAACAATTAAGGAAAAGCATACCAAGCTTTGGAGTGTGGCATTATCAATGTACTTATGACACTCAGTTCTAGAACTCTGTATCTTTAAATTCCAAAGAACAATCAATACCTTTGAATACTGCTTAATCCTTATGATGGGTTGAAATTAAACCTACACCAATCAGTAGTGTGGTTGCTAAAAAGAAGACAAGTCTCTGGAAAGGAGGTAAGACATGTTCTGAAAAAAAATGTTCTGCCAGAACAGTACAATTTGGGCATGTTCTTTGAATACTAGCTGCCACAGGATTTGCAAGTGACAGCTGTGGTGAAGAGCTTGTTTGCATAATTATTAGTAGTGTGCCAAAGTGGGACCCTTCCTGAATTGGTTGGACTTAAAACACATTGCCAGAGTCTAGATAATGCTGTTAACTGCTGCAATGTATTGAATTGAAGTTTGAAATTGAATTGAAACATTTAGAAAGTGTGCAAAAACTGGTGCAAAATGTTGTGGTTCATTCCCATGTATGGTTTAGAATAATAATATTTCTCCTGAACTGGTTACTAATTGCCCCCCAAACACAATTCATTTGAAAATCTGTAATGGTTTTGGGGTCTGAATATTTGTAGAACCACTTCTCCTCCTTATAAATCTGTATAGAACCTTAGATTAGCAGGAGAGTTTCAAGGGTTAGAAGCTTGACTACGTAGAAAAGGACCATTATCTGCATGTCTCCCTGGCTGTGAAATATGTTGGCTATGAAATTCTGGGTGTTAAAGTCCTCATATCTTAAAGTTGCTAAGGTAGCAAAATCCTGTCATAGAGGAATATACTTATCCCCCAAATATTTAGGAAAACGATACTTTAACATTTCTTCTGTCAGGTTGCTAAAATTAATTTACACGAATGTATTTTTGATTGCATAAATGCTTGCCTTCAGAAACTCTTTAACATTTACAGATATAAGTGTTAATACTTATTTCTAGTTATGGAAAGGAGTTTTATATACGTCTTTTTAGCAGTAAGCTTTATTTAGTTCATTTGAACATATTTTTAAGTAAGCAATGATAGAATCACACGATTACATTTTTGTATATTATTCAGAAGTCTCCAGTATTAAATCTATAATTCCCACTGACACCAAAACATATACAATGTAAACAATAATTTAGAGATCTCAGTACCTTATTGCCTCAGAACCAATTCATCCCTTGGGCCTCCCTGAATTTCACAATCTTCATTACATTGCAATGGAATTCTGTCCATGTGAAAGGAAGTCTGAAGGCTTGGCATTCAGCCAAACTTTCAGTTAATTGGCAATCAGGAGGGAGGGTTAGGAACAGGAGGATGGTCTACACATATGTCAGCGTGTCTGTGTTTCAGTGTGTGCTGAAAGGTCTGATCTGATGAACTGTCAAGCTGAAGAGCCAGTAGGCATTCAATCACCTAGAGTACATCAGGAAGAAGTGTGGATAGAATAAGGTAATGAAGGGTTAGATCTTACAACTTAATCACGGAATTGCACTAGCAGGACAGAAGTAAGGTGAATTAGCATGACTATTCAAAGGCAAGGACAACAGTGCTCCTAACAGGACCTATTCTTTCTATGGTACCTTTTGTTTCATTTGTATTTTGAAGTTCCACCAAGTAATCTATTATTCTGAATATTTCAGTCACAATCTCTTCTTCCAAACAAGGTGTATGTCTTCTGTTAAACAAACAAACAACAGATTTAATGCCTTCCCCTTTAAAAAAAATGTCTAAATGCATTCCTGTTAAAGCTAACAATTCAGGTTGTTGGATGGTAAATGAGTAACTGAGCCTAAATAATTTATGTTTCTAAAAAGCTACTCTGTTTCATGTTCTATCCGTCTATTATGCAAGTTCCTGAAGGATACATCACCCATTTCTAAAGCGAGGATTGACAGAACAAGTCACTCATGGGATAAATGACAGCACTGTATCTAAATGTGTCAGATGGCACACAATTTTTCTTCAAGGAGAATGTACATATTTCATAATTATAGTCACTATGCTGCGATAAGTCCATATGAATCATAATGAAGGGTCTACAAAAATATTAAAAAACCTGGGAAAAGGCTTTGGGTATAACATAAACGCACATACAAAATGCTTCTTATGTGCAGGGAACAGTAATGCAGTCTATGTTGAGCCAAATAGCTCCAGGGTTTCACATAAAAATGCACTTTTTAAAAAGTTAGTGATATCATAATATCTGCTTAACAACTAATTCCCACAACAAACTATTTAGTAAGACTGTATTAATATTATTATTCTCATCTTTCCTATTACCTATCTCCTTTTCTACTTATGACTATAACTGTTGTTTGTATCTTTATGATTTATATTGATTTATTTAGTTTCCTGGTACAATTTATGTTGATCCTATCACTAAATGTTGTATCTTATGATTTATGATGTATTTTTATGTATGACTATGATCCTGATTTATCACTTATAGCTTTTATGTACAATGAGAGCTTACGCAGCAAAGATTAATTCTTTGTGTGTCCAATCACACATGACCAATAAAGAAAGCTATTCTATTCTATTCTATTCTATTCTATTCTATTCTATTCTATTCTGTTCTGTTCTGTTCTGTTCTGTTCTGTTCTATTCTGAATTCTATTTTATCATGGATGAAGATAAGGACAATATTTCAGCCTCCAAAGATCCATGAAAGAAATTCTGAAAAAAAATTGTACTTCATCAATGAAGAAAGTGATCTACTGAAATTTAAAATTACAGTGATTCCAAAAGCAATTAAACAGTATTTTTTATAAAATATAGGAGAGTCTACCACCTTCTGTCTATTTGCTTTCTTGGACAGGCAGAGCTGATAGCATGGCTTATTGACAGTATAAACTCTATGTAGTTTTTGCAACTTTCTTAAAAGTGTGTGTTACCATCCCTGTAGGCCTATTATGAAACAATACAGGTAGTGCTCAACTTACAACAGTTTATTTAGTGACGTTCAAAATTACAATGGCACTGAAAAAAGTGATTTATGATCATTTTTCACAGTTATTACCACTGCAGCATCCCCATGGCCACATGATTTATATTTGGATATTTGGCAACCGACTCACATTTATGATGGTTGCAGTGTCCTTGGGTCACGTGATCACATTTTGCAACCTTCTGATGAGCAACATCAATGCGGAAACCAGATTGACTTAACAACCATGGTAATTTACCAACTGCAGTGATTCACTTAACAAATGTGGCAAGAAAAGTCATAAAATAGGAAAAAAAACAAATTCTTCACTTAGCAACGTAAATTTTGGTCTCAACTGTGGCCGTAAGTAGAAAATTATGATGGTATTAAAATAGGAGACTTTTAATAAGTCCTCAGAGTTATGTCCATTGCAGCATCTCCATGGTCACATGATAATAATTTGTTTGCTTGACAATTGGTTCACATTTATAATCTTCACAGCAGTCACAGGATTACCATTTGCGACCTTCACAGTTGGCTTCCAATAGGCTGCAATGATTATATGGAAAAGACAAAAAAAATATTGTTTAAGGAGTAGTCCGATTAGAAAAAGCATAGCTAGCAACTGGATGTTCGGTCAGGCAAGAGTTTTAAAAGGCATTCTCCCTAGTTTCTGACACTGTGAAGATGACAGTGAGAGAACTGTGCTTTCAGACTTGCAGAATGATGTCAGGATTACCAGGTAGACCAGAGAGGAAACATGATCAAATAAACAAATTCTGCTTTATTGTAAAGCTTCCTTAACAGAATCTGCAAGTCTGAAAGTACAATTCTTCCACCATCTCCTTTATAGCCAGAAAAAAACTAGGGTAGTTCTCTTCTGAGCCTCTTGACCCAGCTGCTATCCATAGTGGGCTATGCTGTCTCTTATCTGACGGTTCTCTAGGCATCATCTTTTTGCCCTATCTCCCAAAATTTTTCCTACATACTATTACATGTACACAAGCAAAATTAATAGCTAGCAGGAAATTGCAAGTCACAGATGCTATTCTTAATGACCCATGATCATTCACTTAACAACTGAAGCTGTAAGTGATGTTCTAAGTTGGCATAGTCATGTGACATTTCACTTACATTTATATGGTCCCCTCCCCATCACACTGAACATGCTTCTGGGTGGCATGCAACTAACAAAACAATGTTCCAGCCATTCAAACAATTAACTATAAACTATAAACTCAGTAAAAATAAATAAAAGCAAGATTACAGAAAAAGGAACATTTATCTGAGCACCGTAAACCATTGTTCAGGCTCCCCATGGGATCACCAGAGTTGCCAGAGAAAAACCCTTTGCAGGGTCTTCTGAAAGTCTAACATCAATGGGGCCATCCTTACCTCAGGAATAATGATATTCTAGATTGTGGGAACCACAGAGGACAGGTCTGGGTTCCATCATATGGAAACTCTTTAGCAGGCAGGATATACAATATACTCCTCCTGCCAGACCCAATGGGATCAATAAATATACTTGGGAAAAGGTGGTTCTTTAAATAGCCTCTTTCATGCCACATAAGGTTTTAAGGTTTAAAAGCACCACTTTGAATTGCAACTAGAAGCAACCAATACAACTCATAGAATAGAGGTATGACACATGTCATCTTAGGGCCACAAAGAAATGTTTGTGCAGTTGTACTCTGTACCAGTTGAAGAATGCAGTCCAATGTAGAACATATTATAGTAATTCACTGTGGATTTGACTGTGAGTAAAGACGCATGGCTTATGAAAGGATACAAACAGAGGTGGGATTCTACAGGTTCAGACAGGTTTGGGTGAACCGGTATATTCACGTACCAGCTGGCAAGCGAACCGGTTTCTCCAATGATCAGCTGGACCCACCCACCCACGTCTGCATTTTACTGTCTTTTATCCTCTCAGCTGATTCACAAAACAGAGCGGATTGCCTCCCCTCAGCTGTTTTACTCCCCAGAAGTAACATAGCAGATAAGTTTTCAAGCCGGTTTTGTGAAGCTGCGCACACGCACAAAGTACACAGTCACTGAACAGGTAGTTCAACTGGTTGAATTCCACCACTGGATAAAAATGATGCAGAAGCAAAAGCTGCGTAAGAGTTTTCCAATGATGTCTGCCACCTACTTTTCAAGAAGGAGTTATGAATACAGAATGGACCACAGATTGCACAGTGGATCTGTCTGGGTAGCGCCACCCCATCTTGTATCAAAGATCGTTCCAGATTCAGAGCTACTCAGTCTTGCCAAGGATCAGGTGCAGCCTGCTGTGCCACACACACACACACACACACACACACACACACACACACACACAGCTTCTGGGGATAAGGGGGAGATGCTGTTTCATGCTATTCCTTTAAATCAGGATTTTTCAATACTAAAGAAAGGAAGGATGACTTGCTTGGTCATCTTATTTAGCCTCCTTCCAGAAGCCCATGAATTTATGGCTAGGTTGTTAATAAAAATCTCTGCCTTTATGAATAAACTCAATAATTACATAAATCCTAAGTTTTTGGCAATATAAAACAATTCTTGCTAGGAATGCTAAGAATAATGTATTTGGGTATAATAATACAGGAAGTCTGTATTTGCATTAAAATACATTTAATGGTCCATTCTGAGAAGGTATCATCAAGAGATGAATATGCACAAATGAGTTGGCTCCAGATATGAAATGATCCATGAGTTGCTGCCAGCTGATGTTGATTTTATTGGATAAAATAGATGAATTGTCTAACTTAACTATGAGAAAATTTACTCTTACTCTGATCTTGCTATTATTTCCTTTTTTCCCTCAATGCTGTATATACACTTGTGCGTTAACTCACTTTGAAAAAAATGGCAAATTATCAAATATCTTTTATTTTGAAAGCAAGAGATAATATCTTACTTTGAAAGCAGCATAACAAGATTCTAATGAAAGGCACCCATCTCTGATGCAATTAAACTTTATGTTCTTTAAGCATTCCACTGAATTAAGAAGAGTTGCTTTCCTGCAAATAGAAAAATCTAGACAAATGAAATTATCCTCCTTACTTGCAGATGAGCATAGAATAAGCTAAATTTGTTGATCCCAAAATCTGGGAAATAGGATGTAACTTTGAAAGTTTGTAACTTCCATATAGAATAGGGATAGACAGCTCAATGATCAATTCAAAATTGTGGAAGGCAAAACCCATTCATTATGAACTGTGCAATGATTTTTAATACATAAAATAAGAGTCACTTCAACAGCCTAAAAAGGAGGGAAAGCTCCTGTCCAGTCCCAACTATTTTATTTAACTGAGGCTCTTTATCCACTCAGCAGTTGCTACCACTGAGACAAACAAGTTAAAGTAGATTTTGTTCTTATCCATCAAGGACCCCATTGTGTTTCAGTGCTCCAAAATAAAGCAGGGTAATCATTGCTTGTTGCTGATTTCCAACTAAACATAATTGACCAGTGAAGCCCTTTGTGATCTTTTTTCTCTAAAAAACAGCAACAATGCACAACCCAACCTTATTTGAAATATATTTCTATTTCTTTTCTAAGTACAGAAATAGAAATAGTACTACTCCCAATCAGAAATGCAAAATTTCCATCAGATTGAGGGCTGAACTGAACTTTGTAAGGCATGATGAAAATCAGCCTTCAAAATTATCCTTGTGAGGAAGGTTTGAATATTTAAGACACGGAATTGAGGACCTTACACTTCAGCAAGTCTTAAGTCACAAAGTTGTTTATTTAGAATACAATTCTTTATTGGCCAAGTGTGATTTTGACACACAAGGATTTTTTCTCCAATGCATGAGCTCTCAGTGTACATACAAAGTGATAGGTCATAGATCATAAATCATAGTTACAACCATTAATCATAAGATACAAACATCAATAAACCACAAGATAGGAAAGTTCAGAAGACAAAATGAGAAGGATAATAGCAACACAGCTACTACATGGGTAAATATCTTTAGGCCTAAGGCAGTGTGGATGGCATGGGAAGAAAACTATCTTTGTGTCTAGTTGAAGTTGATTATTTACTCTACAAACCCCCGAAAGCAAAAAGGGCCAATATATTTGATATATCCCCAATTTTAGAAGTTGAAAAGAGAGTGCTTACCAGCAACAAATAGTTTGGGGGAGGGGTACTTTTAAAAAAAAAAATGTTTAATTTTCCCTTTGTAATTGTCCCTTGAAAATCAACTTTGTGTCACTGAACCTTGAATTTTACCCATTTTACTTACGCAGAAACTTTGCTAGTTTCTTAATGCCTCCCTTAGTTTGTTCGATAAATCACTTCCATTCTGTCTCACTTATTTACAATAATCAATAATAGTCCATTAGTGAAAAACATTTCTGGTTTAGTAATGTAGGTTTGCTATGGTAAATGCTAGTGATAAACTTTACACTTAATGCTTTAAAGTTAGTTTTGTCCTTGAGCTAACTTTCCTGCTGTGATCTGCATAGTAAAGATATGACTTTATTCTTCCCAACATCCTGATTGTTTCTATGTCAGTTGAATACACCTGATCCAAGTTCACAAGAATATCTGAAATATAGTGTAACAAGCCAAGCAGCTGAACTACTAAAGATCACACAAAAGTAAAAATAGCAATAGTGCTTAGACTTATACACTGATTCATAGTGCTTTACAGCCCTCTCTAAGCGATTTACAGAGCCAACACACTGCCCTCAACAATCTGGGTCCTCATTTTACCAACCTTGGAAAGATGGAAGGCTGAGTCAATCTTGAGCTGGCCAGGTCGAACTCCTGGCAATGGGCAGAACTAGTCTGCAATACTGCATTCTAACCATTGCACCACCAGGGTAGATAATCCTGGTATTTTTTCCTCAAGAAATCTTTAATATTTTCATTTGAATGATTGGTTGGATTTGTAAGTCACCAAATGAAAACCAACTCCTGATGGCTGGCAATAGTAACCATATAAATCAAACATTAAAACATTCTCATTAAAAATATATGAAACTACATTACTGTGATTCCCCATCCATCCCCCATGAAAAGCTCCATTTTAATCAGTTTCTAAAAGGGTTAATCACAGAAAGGACTAATCTAATTTCCAGGTAATAAGTGTTCCAGAGAATTGATGCCATAACAAAATCTCTTGGCTTCAACCCTTTTACGAAAATGGGGCACCATCCACCATTTTTCCCAGGACAAACATCTTGCATATATTTGGAGAAGATACGAGTACATAATCACCAAGCCATAAAAAACTTCATAGATTAAAACCAGCCCAGAGTTCATAATAATCATTTTATAACCATTATATTAATTATAATAATTTTCATTAGAGTTCATCTCCTCCTTTCTCAGGGAACCAAGTGGTATTCTTAGTTTTCTAAATTCTTTGATTCTCATGCCAAATCTAGTGTAGGTTAGATTAAAAGATATATGCAATATTGTATTTATGCAATCAGGTGCATATATAAACAAGGATTTCCACCTGTATTTCCACAGTGTAGGAAACTGGCCCTGGTCTAATAAATCCACGTTAGTATGGGACTATTAGACCAACAAGGAACATCACTAACCCTGTCTTTTGTAATCTTGTATTAAAAATATCTGCAATGTTCTGCAATGTTCTTTTTCAGTTTTTGCTTTTCATCTATTCAGCACTCTGAGAACAGCTTGAAGTTAGATGATAAAGTTCTGCAGGGGGATCTCTGCCTAAAAAAGTTGCCCAAATCACTTATAAAAATAATAATCTAAGGATACCATATATTTAGTTCATCAATATCCCACTCCTTCTCTGTTCATGAAATCTAAAGCCATGTAATGCTTCAGATTCAACTCCAAGAACTTTGCTTGGGTGACAAATATTCAATACTGCTGTTACTTATGCTCCCAGGTTCAGCTTATGTATACACAACCTATTTAGACACATGAATCTTGTAAACCTCCTTTGCTTTCTGTCTCAGTTTTCCAGGTAGGGGTGGCTACAACCTTGGCTAACAGGGAAATAATTAAGAACACATGCAAATCAGTAAAGCACATCAGATTCTTTGGAATACATCGAGAACCAATGAATTTAAAATAGCAGCAAGACTTAAATAGAAAGTCAAAGAGTGTCCTGGATCCCTTTCACCTTTCAAATAGATCTCTGATAGCTGTCAGTAGGGTTGAAAATTAACCGGTACCTAGTTTTCTTTAAGTCTGGTGACATTTCTCCTTTAATACTCCTGATACTCCTGAGGAAGGAGGAGTTCATCTCCTCCTTCCTCAGGGAACCAAGTGGACTTAGGAAAGGAAACAAAGGTATTTTAAAGAAGCAAGCATTTTTAAAAGTTGCAGATAAGTGCTACACCAATGCCTTTGTGTACTTTTTGGAATCAAATGTAAAGAGCTGCACATCCCTTTCAGTGATATAGCATAGTGGAACCAGTTGCTTTTATTGGTGTTTAGGAGTCATTTCATCCATATTGAGATGGATTGAGATGACTATCAATGGATTCTATCCAGCCTTCAGACTGGATAAATCATGCACAGGGTTTCTTCAGGTAATACTGATCTGCAAAATTGTCAATAGTCCCGTGATAAGTTTTGATTTAGAGATGGAAAAAAAATGAATTACCAAACAAACCAATAACAGTTCTATGTTCTTAATCCAGGAACACAACATCTGAGCACACACATCAGAAACAAATAAATCATACCATATGGCCTTTTGAAAGGTCAAAAAAAACCCCAAGGTAGGCTAGTTTGTTATTGGTACATCCACTGCATAGAACTAGACTATGCAGGGAACAACAGAATTGAAGAATGATTGGATGGAAAGGTGAAAATCAAGGAATAGATCAATCATAATTACGTACAAGATAAATAAATGGATTATGATTTATAAAAAAGAAAATCTGACAAAACTATGCAGAATCCCTGACCTAAGACTTTTTGTACTCAGACAGACTATCTGTATGATGTTCTCTCTTATCTTTACAAAGTTTCACTGGACACTGAGAAGCTGTTTAAAATAATCTATCAGCAGGTTTCCTAAGAAAACTAGTACTGGAGAATTCATTTACAAAATGCATTTATATAATGTAAGGAGGACGGAGAAAAAAAAGGTAAAGGAATAAGAATCTTAAATTAGCCATGAAATAAGATATTCACATAGGAAAGAGAAGCAATGCTTTTCCAAGACTTTCATCACAACTCTCATCACTAACCTGCCCCTTTATTTGTTTGCTTGTTAAATTTATAGCAATGGCACTTAGACTTATATACCTCTTCACAGTGTTTTCCAGCTTTCTCTAAGTGGTTTACAGAGTCAGCCTATAGCCCCCAACAGCCTGGGTTCTCATTTTACCCACCTCAGAAGGATGGAAGACTGAGTCAAACTTGAGCCAGTGAAAATTAAACTTCTGGAAGTCAGCAGTCAGCAGAAGTAGCCTGCAGTACTGCATTCTAACCATTGTGCCACCATGGCTCATCTGTAGAACATATCCTATATGTTCTAATGGGTATTCAGAATTTCAGGCTACCATACACAGCATCTCTCTTCCTGTGTGTGTGTGTGTGTGTGTGTGTGTGTGTGTGTGTGTATTTCTAACAACAACTTAGTAGTGAGTTAGGTAGGCTAGTCTGAGAAAGAGTGAAAGAGTGCCTGGCCCAGATTCATTCAGTGAGCTCCATGTTTAAGAACAAACCTCAACCTAAACATCCCCATTCTTAGTTCAATATCTCAATTGGCACCCTGAACTGGCTCTCAGAAAATCTGTGTTCATTTATCTGCTCTATTCCTTTTCTATGAATCACTGTCATAAAGAACACTAGCCATTCATGACAGCTGTTATAAATAAGTCATTCACATTTGTTGAAGTTCATGTACCTCTAGTTTTATACTCAAGGAAGAGTTAAAATAAGAGACTAGCATTCTAGCTTTCTCATGATTTAAATCAACATTACTTTTGCATTCTATGAACAGTGATCAGGGAGGGAAAGGAAATAAATTCAAACCAATTACACAGACAATGCCAGGTTCTTTTTTATCATGTGTTGTACGCATGTAAAAAAAAGGGAGAGCTACCACAAGGTAAAAAGTATAAGGAAGATGACCTTAATGGATATATCCAAGTTCCATTGCCAATTAAACAAGGAATACAACCTGGTCCAAATCCAGAACATTTAAATAACTTCAGAAGCAGCTAATTAGATAACTGTTTATTTCATTAAGATAGAAGATGTACAATACAATCAGATTTGTAAGGTTCTATAGTCAATCTCAATGAAAGCAGTTTTAGCTGTTTTGAAATTAACTTCTTGATCTGGTCTATCTAGCGAGGCTCATACATGGGTACATCTACCACCTTTACATTTTTGATGACTTCTCTGACACTCACTGTTGTACATTGTTGTTTCTAGCTGTCCAATGTGAAATGTTATGCAAATTTATTTATTTTTCCCAGGGTACAACTGCTTGCTTCTTCTATGTGGCTCTCATTAGTGGTTAAAATAGATTTACTTATGTTTTATTGAGGAAGTTGATGGAACGTTTAAACTGAATCAAGTCAGTTTGGCACATTAGGTGTGGAGCTAATTAGGAAAACAGGACTTTATGAATAAGCATTCACTTATTCACAGCTTAAACGGAATACTTTTTGGATCGTGTTGGTCTAGTATTTGAATTAGTATTCAAAGGACTATTAGCTGGCATCATTTTGATTCATTTTCACAGTAGGAAGAAAATGAGAGATTGTTGCAACTCATGTATAATATTTTGGCTTTTCTTGCACCAGCCATGTATTTTTCCCCACGAAATATTTTCTCTTCTTTTCCATACCTCTCCTTAAATAACGTATAACAACTTAATACTAAACATATTTTTGCTTTTGCTTTTTTTTTCTCCAAACAGCAATTGGGAAAGGTGTTTTTATTTATTTATTGTTTTGTTTTAATGAAAATGCATTTGGAATTTTATGGTGGGTTTGAGCACCATCTTTTCAAAAGGGAAGATATGAATATATGAATGCTAACCATGACATTATTTCCAATTAGATGTGCTGCTGAATCACCTATTTCCCCACTCAATAAATTGTTAGTCCTTGAAATTTCTCTCTCCACAAAGCATAGACATTGACTTTCAGTACTGACCCATTCTAAATGTCATACCAAAATACCCAGTTAGATAGGAATGAAATACAGAGCATGAGTGCATGTACAAGAACTTGTATTGATTTTCTACAGCAACATCTTTATTTCATTCTTTATGATCAATGTATAATGAATTTTTTTCAGTTCCTATAGATTTGCAACAGTTCTAGTGGAAAAGGGTTAGATATGTTTTTCTTGTTTAAAACAAGAAAAAAGACAATTCTTATTAGAAATAGAATATATATGCATTCAATAATTTACACTATAACAAATATGTCTTAGTGTTAAAAAGAAAGAGAAGGAGTGAACCTTTCGATGATAAAATATAAGCTTTGAGTGAGTGTCTAAATTGTGGCATTTCCAGCTTCCTGACCAAATAGCAGAAGTAGATAGGAACTCTCAGATGGATTGACAAAATCAGAGATGCAGAATTTGAGACTTTAATTCTGTATCTATCCCATAGTGTCTATTAGTACAGTTCTTATAGATCTGTAAAAGATATCAGTGAATTATAAATTTTAAGAACTTCAAAAAGAGAAAAAAAATTAACAAAATAAAATAAAATCCTATTTATTTACAGTAATTAATCTTACATACAAATTGTCTAGCCAATTCCTATACTTTTTCTTATCGGGTGTAGTTCCAGCATATAATGGGCTTGCATAGCTCCAGGGGGAAAAAAGTGCACCCTTTTACTAGAGGTTCAAATAATCCAGCCCAACAAAATGTAGCATCATATATCTAAAACTATTGTATTAATAATTTATTTCAGTTACAACTGGGATACAAAATTAATATTATGTGTATATCCCAATTTATGTGCACATATTTTATCCCAAAATATTTTATCCCAAAACTGTAGATATTAGTAATCTTGAAACTCCATCCAGGAAGAATGGTCTACACATTTCTGGGTATGAAATCTACATTCACCCTATAATCATGGATCTTGCTAATCATCTAATATTATTTCAGTTTGAGTTTTATTTCCCTTGTGCAGATTAACAACTGATCCAGTAGTAAAGGCTGGAATGAACATGAATGCAGTAATTTATCAGTACCGTAATCTGTTTTCCATATAGAAAACACTGGTCAACTTGAGAAGTAGAAGTATTTATACAAAGTTAGGCTCTTCTGCCAATGTATGTTGCATTTGTGCTTACATAGCAGGAGTGCTTGACTTGCTACACTAGCTGAAAAGGAAGCTATGCATTATGCATGAAATAATTTGCAGAACATGCTTGAGATGGCAGATAATAATATACAAAGCTTCCCCCTTGCGGAGATGAAGAGTTGGTGAACTAATGGTGAGCATCAGAGTTTCTCTATCTGTGTTTCTTGCAAGTTTGAAGAAGAAAAGAAATATTTTAGTACTTGTTTCAAAATATATTCCCTCTGAAGTGTAGCTCCTTTCTTTCTGTATAAAACTTCAGAGTATTTGCTATTCATACACTTTATACCAGCCATTATTGAAATGTCAAATATTTTCAATAAAAGCCAAATTCGTTGAAAAGGATTTTCAAGGCAGCCAGAAATACTAATCTCCTACACAACAATCTGAAATCGATGGATCAATGGACTTTTCATAGAATCATCCTTAAAAACAAATGATATTCTGAGCTTTGTAGATTGTAGCAGAAATAGTATAGCTTGAATTCAAATTGTTTGAAGTTTACAGCATACTTGAAACAAGTCTCTCATCTATCCAGCTGTAATCCAGATGGAAGCAAAGCTGATATAGTGTGAATCCAAATATCTTGCAGTTTGCATCCTGTTAGAGATTGAAACATGTCTCCCACCAACCTATCAAGCAACTAGATGGAACACCAGCCTAAAAATTCCTAGTGGGGGCTGAAAGGGGTTTAACTTAAAAAAGAAAAAGAAATTCAATTGCTGAAAAGCTTCTCCCCAACTTTCTTTTAATATTAAAAAGGCAAAGAATCTATGTCAGCCCCTTCAAATAACCCCTTGAAGCAGTCACATTATTTTATCATGATATGGGAGGGTGGGAGACACCTTCCCATATCATGATACAAACATGTGACTGCTTCATTTTACACTATGAATTTGCTTTCATTATGAAGTATTACATTTGTTTTGCTACCTCATTCTCAGAATTATATCTGAGTCTACAGTTTCTGTAGAGACAAAACAGCAATCATTTTGTCAGGCTTCCAAGTAATAAATCCATTACAAGCAAGAATTCCGAGGCAGGTGAATTCCTCAAAGAATAGCTTTATTGGAACTATCATGTTGGCACATATCTGGTAAAAACCAACTCTGAGGGGGCCCCTTGGTTTTCACCTAGTTAAAAATAAAAGTTTTTCCCTCAATCCCAAACAATCAGTCACATGACCCTATCACTGCAGCATCCACTGGTCTGCTGACATCACTCCTCCTTCCTTCAGTCAGGTGTGAGAATGTCCTTGGTTCCCAGGAGAAAGTATTTTATTTTGACTACACAACCCAGCTATGTCGAATCCCCTATCCCTAGCTCCAGTGTGGCAACACTGTAGCTCCAAGATGGCTTTGCCCAGGTCAGTTTCAGGGTTGACACATTTCATATGACACATAATTTGATAAGGAGTAAGAAGCTTAGTTGTATTAACATAGTTCATAGTTGTACAAATACATTAAAGTAAATGAGAATTTACTAGCCAATATCAGTCAATTTAGGTGGGATTTGGTAATTTAGGCTGCCTAAAGATCCCTGGTAAGTTTCAGTTGATTCAAGAAGTGTCTTTATTTAATATAAACATCCATATATATATATGCACTGTATACATTCGAACTAGACTGTGATGTTTCTCTATGTCATATATGTGTGTGTATGTAGGTATATGTATAATGGTTACCTTATGAGAGATGAATGCAATTAAATTCCATTTTAATACATACTGATTACTGAACATTTAAAGTGACAATAAAGTTCTATTCTATTCTATTCTATTCTATTCTATCCATCCATCATCATCTATCATCCATTATCCATCAATCCCCATTAAAGTTTACTCTAATTTCTAGGGGGAACCTGTTCCATTCAGCAGATGCTGTTCTTGCAAAAGAACAGAGAATTTCAGTACCATCCCCAGACCAGAACCAGGTCAATCTGCTGAGGAAGAATTCTTGTTGAATAGTAGATAGTATACAAATAGAACATCTGGGTCATCACACGTTTATTATATATATTTATAATTTCGGTGTAGAGGTTTATACATCAGGCTAAAAACCAGAAAACCAGGGGTTCCAATTGTCAGGGTTCCATCGAAGTTTCAACAAACCGCTCAGCACTCAGATAGTAGTTAATCCAAATCAGAGTTTATTGAAGAAACCATGTTGACACATCTGGGAAAAACCTGAATCTGACAAGCCAGGTTTTTCCACACCCAAAAGAATTCAAAGATCTACCCCTTTACCATCTTCATACATCACATTCCCCAATCAAAGCTTATACCCATCATCCCTCATTCATCTTGTCACTCCTCTTCCAGGTGCTAACTAGGATGGCCTTGAAACATTTACCAAAAATGTTGTTGTGTCTAAACTATCTTCTAACTACATGAGAAAGTAAAAACCCCTTTTTTCCCCACACACTTTTTGTGGCAGCTTGCAGAGGCCTCGCAATTATGGCTTCCAAAGCTGACAAATACCTTAATGTAGTTGTGGAACTTGTATGCTCTGGGGGAGATGAGAGCTATGCCAGAGGTCCAACAATACTGGACAGGTCTCATCAGAGAAGCCAGGTGAAGAGTATCTTTCCCATAAACAACATGGTCAGACATAATTTACAGAAACCAATACTGAATTTGTTGTCACCTGGGTCAACAAGGACCATTCTAGGCATTGGAATTCTGAATATCTGGTGATAAATGGGCTACAGGATTCAGAACTGTTGGCTGAGCAACCAATCAGCAGCTTCAGGACTACTGATAGAAAAGTTGTTTACCCATTGCAAATATACAAAGATTGAAAACAAAGAAACAATGATCTGTTATTATAAAACAAGTCCAACATGAAGAGAAAATATGTAAAGAATTTGCCAGTTCTGGAAAGAACAACAATCAGAACCCAAAATAACAGAACAAAGGCTAGTGGATCAATGTCAATTTATAATACAAAATGAAGTATTTACCGAAGCAGAATTGGAAAACCTGCAGAAGTCTACCCAAGGCAAAGAAATCACAGTCTTGCCAGAAGTACCTCAGATTAGAGAGGCAAACCAGGGGGAGTTGACAGAAGAGGAAGGCAGCATAGCTATTGCATCATTTTCATTCCCAAACCAAGCACCATCTCCTCTGCCGCCTTCTCAGAAATAACAAAGTGCTCTAACTAAAAAATAAAACAAAACAAGAGAAATTGAAATAAAGAATAACTGCATCTAGAGCACCTAGAATAGCACAAAAACAACAGAGTAAGATTGCCTGCAATGAAATTTGTTCCAGAGAAACAGCTGGCACCAGCAATAAAGGATGCAAATACCGTAGTATCAAAAATAAGCACCAACTCATGGCAAGAAACAAACCAACTAGTGTACAGCATTGCTGCAGTTATAAGTGAATACCTGGGATGCAGAATCAATAAAAAGCTAAACAGTACACCACCAAAATGGAAGATCAGGTTACAAAATAAGATCAGCATGCTAAGATCAAATGTAAGCAAGCTAGAACAGATGAAAAAAAAAATTAACAAAAGAATGCTTGATCAAAACGTATCACCTAGAAATAAGGAAGATCAAGAAAGGACAGGAAATAATAAAGGAACAGATAACAGCTATAGTCAAGAAGATCAGCAGATACAAAGCTCAAACTGCACAGCATAGTTAATTTCTTATGCTGAAATCTCCAATTTCAGTCGAATCAGAAATGTTTCTACCAATCAATCATTGGAGAGGCTGCAACAAATCAAATCAACATTTGACAAAGAAAAAACAGAGTAGGTTTGGATGCAGCTATGGTTCAGCCTAAAGAAATACAACAAGAATGCAACTTGGGATAAAGGAGGTGGATAAGAAAAAAAAAGTGACATTAAATAACTTAAATAACAGCAGAAATGGTATAGAAGATTAAAAATTGGTCAACAGTAGATGAAGATCAACTGCCAGGTTTTTGGTTGAAACATCCGACTTATCTACACACAGTCAGTGCCAAACAGTTTAACAACATACTGCAAAGAGGTGAAATTGAAGATTGGTTAACTTGAACACCATCAGCATTGACAAAAATCCCCATCAGTCAATTGCAAAAGGCACCTTTACTTGGTACAGCTTACATCCTGCGACAATAACTTTAATACTATCAAGCAGCAACATCTCCTTCTCCCAGATCCTTAGGAAGGATTCAAAAGGTAAATAAAAACACCACATCCAGTCTAAACATCTAGCTGACTGTGTGACCAGACATAATTATTCAATTCCATCATAATTTCAAAGCATGGTTTCTTTTTTTTGGGGGGGGGAGGAGTTGGCCCCTGAGTTAAAATCACACCTACGCACAGCCGCACTTACAGCTATGGCCATCTATCCCGTGATCCTTAAAGCAACTTTCCAGTATTGCTTTATATTCCCAGTTTTACAAGGAGAGAGACAAATTTAAGATGATCTGCCTTACTTTGGATACATAGGACTGGACTGAACTGAGAAAAACTGTGGTTGTGGTTCACAGATCACATCATTAAAGCTTCATAAAATTCATAAGCATAAAGACAAGATTAGGGACATCCAGTGCTGACCCTAATATAGGCACTCCCAGACAAAAAAGAAAATATCATAATTGCATTCTTTTATCCTGTAAGCATGAGACATGGATATCCTTGCAAGGAAAAGCATCAATGGTTTCACAATAACTATTCATGAACCTTTATTAGTTCAGCCACCACAGGAAATTAGAAGAAGGACATCCTGTACTTTTTCAGCACTTTTTAACAGTATAGCCAATGTATTACAGCAGCCTGTGAACAGACTCCAGAGATGTCTGCTGAAAACCAAGACACATATATCTGGAAATAAATTCCATTGGCCTCAGTAAAAATTATATCTGTGAAAATATGCATATAATCAAGCCTGTCAATCCCACTCCCAACCTCTGATCATGGTTATTGAATATGTGCTTTCGTTGCACTCATGCAAATTTAATACATGCCTTTCTCCCAATGTTTTTGCAATTGATAAATCTGAATTGTTGCTTTGTGCTAAATTCATAGGATAACAAATGTTCACAGCCCGAACTGGATTATACAGAACTGTTTTTTCATCACCTGCTGTCTTGTGAACCTTTTTTTTATTAGAAGTATGCATCTGACAATCCTGAAACTGTTTATTGGAGAGGCAGACAATAATATAAAACAAATTCCTAGTTGTGCTATTAATTCACTGGTGTCTAGAATATATACAACACAGATATATTTTCCATTTGAACTGAGATTTGGAAATTAATGTGGAAATGCTGTCCATCTTCACAGAGTGATTGAGTGAAACTTTGATTTAACAATAATAAAAAGCACCTTTTTATTGTCTGCAACCACCAACTTTATCTCTCAGGATTTGTGGTTCAGGAAAGAGTTTGCTGGGAACTGCAAGACATGATTTCGTGTACCTACTGCCTTTCATGAAGACAAACAAAAGAAATAGAAGACCATCCCTTCCAGCTGTATTTTAAGTTCAATTAAGAAAGCTCCTGTCAAAAGAGTGTAGTTCTACTGTATGCTGGCATTCTGATGGGGGGGCGGGGAATAGACATGCCTACCAACTCCTCTCCCAAACTCCTGTTCAAATTGAGCAGCAAAGTTTTTAGACCTGAAAAACTTCTGCTGACATTCTTTTTCAGTATGACTAGACCATTTTGCGTAATCCAGAACACTGAGGAATCGATGGACGCTTCTGTTCACTTAAAAGCTAGTGCAGATTGGCCAAGATTAGGTCACCTGTTGCTTCTCACTTGTTTTGGCTTGCAATTCCCACAATCCCTTGCATTTGGTCATGCCCATGAGGCAAGTGGGAAATGAGTCCTAATGTCTGGATGGTGCCAGGCTACCTATTTCTGACATAGAAATTGGCTGTAGATCTTTCTTTTCTCAAGACAAGAAGAATGAAAATGCAGAAGGTGCGGTTAGTATGCAATGGAGATTGTTCCTCTCTCTCTCTCTCTCTCTCTCTTTCTCTCTCTCAAATCTCTTCTTACTACTCACTACATATGAATAGAACTTTTACAATTTCTTTTAGGGAAAATGGAGTCCAGTTTTCAAAGATTTTAAAGCTGTTATTCTTTGGCAATAGATTTATTGGAGGATCTAATTTTTTTTTGCTTGGAGCCAATGGACATATCTTTTACCAACAAGTACATCATGCAAGGAGACCACCATAGTCCTGATTTTCACTGGAGGTCATCCACCTAAGCAAAAAGATGAAGGCTTTTTCTTATCTGTAGAAAAGTGGGGTTCTGGGGGAGGCAATCTGATGTTTTATCAGGTCTTTTTCAATGAATAGAAATCATGTAGTTAACTAACGTTATTAATAATCTTTCAGGCTAAATACAACTATATTATAAAGGTGAAGCATGACTTTTGATGATCAAGCATGCAATGATTAAATAAGGTTAATCCTCATTTTATATGCTAATAGGATATTTATAATCTCAACTGCCTATCCAATTTAGCTGTTTTATTCTCTGTTGTTAAGAAAATATCTCTTATTAGTGGAAGAGGATATCTTTACGTTACATTACAGATGCTACTTTAATTGGGCTCAAGAGTATTACATGTAATTAGTCCACTTCTTTAATATTTCATCTATAATTACATGATTAGCAGTGTGCTTAAATTTCATACAGCTGCCAGTTTATAGAGGAGTTGTCCTCCTCTCTACATACACACATTTAGAAAAAATAATAGTTCTTGACTTTTGAAATGCAAGTATATAATTTACATGCAAGAAATGTAGATTTCAAATTGGCAATGTCTTTCTAAAATAATGTTAGGATTAACTTGTTGTAGTCATATGCCTTAGCTATATGGAGTCACACACCCTCCCCCCCAAAAAAGTGCAATCCTAAAGTTATTCACATCAAATGTACTATATTATCTATAGGGCATGGGCCCAGGAATATGGAGGTAATGTTACATCTGAAGGTTATAGACCTATTCTACTTTAAAGGTAAGCTCCATTGAAATTAATGGGCTTCTGACCATTTATAAAATTGTAATTGAAATCTCTCCCTCTCTCTCCCTCCCTCTCTCCCTCCCTCCCTGTGCAAACATCCAGATTTACACACTGTCTCTTCTTTGTTCCTGTGCTCTGGAAAAGGCTGGTTTTACACTGTACATTATATAAGACATGATGTAATTTGTTTAGTCATGGCTTAGCAGTTTTACAACACATTCAATTTTAGATAATTCAATGAATCAACAACCAACTGTTGATAATTAAGTGAACCTTGGTTAGGTATGCCATGGAGTAGCACAAGGCGTAAATCCCATCGCTGTAGGTTTGGCAGTTGAAATCAGCTGATTTTTCCGTTTCAGGTGACACAGACTAGGAATGCTCCCTCACACCTTGTTGGATATTTAAAGCAGTTGGTTGAAAATCATAATGCAACTTGATAATTTATTCTACTGCAGAAATTCCCATTTGAGCAAGCAGACAAAGTATTTCAAAAAGAGAATATAGTTTGATCCTGGAGCAAATAGCTTCATTGTACAAATCTATGGAATGTAGAGAACATGGGAGATGGTTGCCGTCTACAGTGATGAGACTGGAATAAATAGATATACAATAAAGACAAAAAATGCAACAAATATATCTGACGTATCTGTACAGTGCATTATATTTTTTTACCATTACAAATCAGCTGTATAATTATCTAAAACAGAGCTGTCAAACTCCAGCCCACGGGCCAGATGCGTCACATGCTGGCCATGCCCATGTCCGGTTTAGCAAAGGGGAAAAAAGTCCCGACACATCATGTGACGCTGCTGTGATGACATGAGTTTGACACCCCTGATCTAAAAGGACCACATCATGGTTTTTGGACAAAAACAATTCACCTAAATCACACACACAAAGAAGAAATGCAGTTATTGATATAATTGTATCAAGTTGAATGCAATTTCAAATCATAACTAGCTAACATATTAATAAAATAATGTTATGCACATTATATTTTAAAAACTTTGTTAATTACATATTCCAATTTTAAATCAGAAGAGGTAAATGAAAATTTTGACTGGAGGGCACAAAGGGAAAGAAAAGAAAATAGGACTTATAAATGGGTCTGAAACAGAGGCATACCTTTGTGTGGCTGATGTAAGACTCAGGAATATGACATTACAATTTTTGCTCCCAGTACAAGCAAGCTATAGATGAAAGTGAATCCAACAGACTAGAATAGCTCTGAAAGGATCAATAGATCATTTAAGGCAAAGGTTGAAAAGTCAGAGTCAGACCTACTTTGCTGGGGGGGGGGGGAGATTGATAGAAAGCTGGGTAATAGTTATGGTAATGAAGTAAGCTGAATTAATATTACGTCAATAATGAAACTGTAAGGGGAGGGAAATCAATGTCAATGTTCCTAATATTTGTTCTATTATAGATGCTTACAAGACAATGTACTTCAAACTACAACATGCATGATGGCGGTAATCCCTTTCCTGTTGCTAGTAACTGCTGTTGGATCTGGTGAGCTGGGAAGATGGAATTGGGGATAAATAGCCCTGCAAATAACTTTACTTTATGTCTGCAAATAACCTGGCTCTGTGCCATGTAGGGCTTAACAGGTATCCACCAGAAGCTGAAGTTCTACCTAGAAGTCTATGGAAACCAGTGCAGTTTGCAAATCATGGATGTTTTAAGGTGTACCCAAACTGCCTGAGCTGTTTTGTAGCCAACTCAATCAATCTAATGCTCTTTAAGGGCAGCCTTATGTACAGTAGATCCCATTGCAGTAGTTCAACCTTGACATGACTGAGACCAGACCTCCTGTTCCAGAGATATAATTGATACATAAGATGAAGCTGTATGAAGGCCCACTGGTCAAACTACTACATGATCAACACACAGGAGCCGTGAATCCAACTTTGTGTACCAATTATGGGGAAACACAACCCTAACCAAGGTCAAAAATAGAACACTCCAAAACCCTTGCTAGGATTGAGTTGGTTGTAGCTACAAAGTTGTATGCAACCCCTGGAAACTCTAAGAACTAAGGTACTGCTGTTCTGTAATGAGTAATGTAGCAGAAAGAGAACTTTATTAAATGCACGTGGTGCAACTATTATTATTTATTATGTTTTTATGTTACTCTAGCCATCTGACTCTTAAGTGATTTACAAGCAACTGCATGAAAATATGCAACAATGTAGTACTTTTAAGAACTCAAACATTGGTATATAGAAAAATAAACACAACCAGTATAATATTAAAGTAATAAAACTATTCAGATCATTTAGAATTATTTACAAGAAATAATTTAATTTTTATATGTAATTTACTACTAAATGTCTACTCTTTGTTCATCCAGAAACTTTGAGGATTGTATCAGTAATAGCAGAATTACAATGCTGGATTGTCTACCATATTGGGTCTTCCCCTCTCCTGTCCTCATGCAGTTCATCCTAGTCAGCAATTTTTTCAAAGCTCTCAGAAAAAAAATATCACTACATTACTTCCAGAGGGCAAAATAATGTTGGGATGTTACTGGTACACATGTATCATTATTTTCAGTAATTTATAAACATTCTATACTATAAACAATATGTCTATTGGATGTTTTATATATATATATATATATATATATATATTTCACAATTTGTCTCCAATTTCAAAATCTATAAACACATCTAGACATGTTACACAGGCATTGAATATCATATCTGAACTCCATTTTCTACTGTATGCTTGATGCTTCGCAGTTGAAAATAAGGGAAAACCGTTGTCACCATTTGGGCAGCTCCATACTGAAGCAAAATAAATAATATTGAATATAAACTATTGATAAGGATTCAATGGCTATGCATGCTGGGACATGCCAGGTTCTTTTTACAAGACTAGATTACTTGGTATACGCAATGGAAAACGTTAAACTGATGAGTTGTTCTTCTTTTATGCCAGAAAATAGGAAGCCTTTGCACATTCTGTCTCGATTATAGCCATCTCTTTTTCTGTCTTAATGGAAGGAACAACTGAAGGGCCATGTTTCCTTGTTAACACCTAATTACATTTACCTTAATGTGCATGTAATCAATTGTCCTCCATAGAAGGAGAAATTTCAACTGACTTGCAAATTATGAAGGAAGGAAAGAAGGGAGGAAGGAACAGAGGGACATGGGTTTTCAGCAAAAGCCAAAGGGAAATTATTGCTATTTCAGACAGCCACATAAATTTTCTTCCTATTTTTAACCCAGCTTTTAATTTAATAAGTTTTATGACCCTTATATTAAGTACATATGTTTTACAAGACACTGTGTCCCTTGAGTCACCCTAGATTTGCTCTGCTGTAGCAGAGCTCCACAAATGAATACTGTGTTTTTTATTTCAATTTACCCCTTCTTTGATCCTTCTACCCTCTCATTCTTGTTGTGTACATGCAGACACACACACACACATGCAGACACAAATCCATAGGAAGCAGTTGAATTGTCTGCTCTTCTCCGAAAGCAGATTTTAGCGAATTGGCATTTTCCTATAAAGGATGCAGCAACTAACTCTGTCAGCATTTACTATGTTATGTTCAAAGCAGTAATGAAAATCATGCAACATGTGATGGGATTTTAACAAGCATCTGATCATTTTCAAAAGGACAGCAGATCAAGGTATTCTTTAATAGGGTTTTTTCCCCCTATATGTTCCCTAATGTGATCATTAAAAACCAGAAAGCAGAGACTTTCTTTTTGTCCTTTGCTTTATGTTAAAATATCCACTCCTGTGTTCTGATCATATATTGGTAGTTTGCTTACAGAACTGCCTTAGGTTGAAAGGGTTTTCCCAGACAGGAAAGCAAAAAGGTGAAATGGAGAAAGGAAAGGGCACATTTAGAGCATGTCAGTTTTTGCTTTCCACTCAGTAGATGACTATGCTATTAAAAGGGTAGCAGGTCACGATCATGAGAAGCTATAGATGTTGTAAACAGAATATAAGCAAATTAAAAAGTATATCAAATTACCTTAAGAATGTCTCCCTAAGAGCTAGATAGCCGCTCTCTAAAAAAGGAAATTCAGGGCTAATAAACTGCAGAGGCAAGAAAAATGACCCAATAGACTCTTACTTGATTGGGTTGGTGTTGTTTACTTAAGTAATGGGATCTGTATTTCTCCTTGATTCAGGTTTCCTCTAGGGATAATTCTATTTTAGAATTAGAAGGGCTGAAGGTGTTTACTTGCTGTTGTAAAATACAATTTATTGTGTGGCTGCACATCAACTTTAAATGCCTGTCTCTTCCCGCCCTCTTTTTTACATAGAAGAAGATTGGTTTAGAAGGGTGTTGTGCAAACTAGCAATTCTAAGTAAGTTAGAATAATGAGTCTCTCTTAATGATTCCTGCCCCCCCCACCACTATTTTTAAACCAAATACTGTGTTTCCAGTTAAAACACTATGAGTCAGCTGTTGCATCCATCTTTAGTCTGACTTTCTAATCCATTGAAATTACACAGAAAAAAAGAAAAGCAATTCCTTCTTGTCTTGTCTTGCCTCTTCCCCAAAAATTCTGGTAAAGGTGAGCTTGGCTGAAAATACCCTTCCATGTTCTGTTTAGAAAGAAAATAAAACAACCCCCTTCTAGATCTGCGTAAGACATTAGTGCCTGTATCAGAGGCCACAATGCAGCCTTGTGTATATATTCAGCTGTCTAGTTGTCAGCTGCTATATTTTTATTGTTACAGGAAACCATCCAACATCACAAACAGGATAATTATCCCCTTTTTCTTCCCTGTTGCCTTGGTCTGTTTTAAGACGGAAGGCATGACCTTAAGTCAGATCATATTTTAACTCTCTTTGGTAAACACTCTGGCACCTTGTATGTGTTTTTTAAACACTCAGCCTTGTTTGGGTCTATAAAACTGTTGACCAGTCCTCAGCTATTGTGAGTTATGGCATCTCAGGGCTGGCTGAGCTGGTTACAAGGACTGGCATTAAGCGTACAAAGCCCTTTTAGGTCCCAGCAGTTTTAGCCTGTCCCAAAGAACTCTTGGTCACCTCCCAAAGGACAAATTGATGTCAAATTTGGCTGTCTTTCAGGATTAAGTGCCTGTTTGCTTTTTCACTAACATGTGGTTTCAGAACAAAGCAGTTCAAATCTCCTCTATTCTTAACAAAGCATCTCAAATTGCTGAGTAAAATTCCTTAATCCTCCATCTTAATCTGAAAACATTACCAGCAGCAGCAGCAGCAGCAGCAGCAACACATGGAAACTGGTTTCTTTCTTTTTTCTTTTTCTCCTTCCCATAATGGTGCTTTTTCTTTGTGTCTTTCCCCCCCTTTTCTTGGTTAACTCATTCTTCAGCAATCTATTGTCTACCAGGGCAATATATTCTTAGATTAGGGTTACCCAATCATTTTTCTTTCTTATCTCTTCTACTCTAGTTTAAAGCATAAAACTCAATGATTCTCCTCTTTGTTTTTGTTCTTTTTCTTTTCTTTTTCCTGTTGAAAGAAAGAAGATGAAGATTGACTTCTTCTCCAAATGCAACTGGAATAATTCTTTCTCCTACATTTTCTTCAAGGGATAAAGAGTAAAGTAGAGGTGTCTTAGCTGTCCTTGAGGAAACAGGTACCATTATCCCTGGAAAATGGCTCTTCTGCTTGGGATTGTAATCTCATGTTTGAAGTTTCCTTTTGTTTTCATACTTTAGAACTGAAGACGGTCTGAGTGATTTTATAGTTGTCCATAAATGCTCAACATGGAAATGTACATTAAGTTATATTGCTAGCCCAATAGCTATATGCTATTGTCTAAAGCTATGCTATGATATGCATAAGAATCATTATTAAGCATGCCAGTCATTATAGGAGGAATAGTCTACATGGAACAATCACAAATATATTTGAAAATTTAGGAAAACCATTTTTTAATCTATTTTCTCTTCTACATCAATTTACTGTACTTACAATACATGCTAAGAATAACCTCAGGCCTGTTATTAGAATTACTGAGAAATAATGTACGCTGAATATCTTTCCCTCTCATTCTAAAATAATTCTCACAATTTTGATTCATTTTATTTGAAGGACTATCTGAAAATTACAGAGATCTTCATTTGAGCTGGACCTAGAAAATTTCTCAACAAAGGAAGGTCTCTCTCATGTAATTTAGTTTGATATATTAGCTAGGGACAAAATTATTATTAGCCAAGATTGGATATGTATCCTGAAGCTAAAGTAATCATTTGTGTTCCGGAGCAAATACCACAGGGAAACTTGCCCAGTGTATGTGATTAGAAGAACTGTAACAAATAAAATCATACTAATGTTGTTATTCATAACAATAATGTGCATGCAATGGATTTCAACTTTGCCCCTCAAATACGGAGCTGTTACAGAACATCACACCTAGGTTGCTATAGGGGCATCCTTATGTGAAGATTTCATGCCTGTTGCTACCAGGCCAGACCCAAGGCATAGACTTGCCCAAGGTAGCTGTGCTTTGTGTCAGTGAGAAATGTCACATCATAGAGGCAGTGCAGTTCTTTTCATCAAGATGTAAAAGAACAACAGAACTTTCTATAGCTTCACTCCAGCAGTTTCAGTATACAGAAGAAGTTTCAAATGCGTGTACCTCTGATATTCCAGCTAACATTTCATTCAGATAAGTGGAATAAAGCCTATAAATGCAATGATTTGGCATGATACTCACTCAGGGTTTGCACCATGTCCCATGCTCAGAATTTGCTGGAATAAAATTATTTCACAAAGCTGCCCATAATGCCATTTTCATCACTCTACAATGCTGATCTTATGGTTTAATGAAGAGAAGCTTTTTGAACTTTTTCGGTGCATTTGTTAATTGTTTCAAAAATTGATATTTCCTTAACACTGCTGTCAGAGCAATCTACCAGGAGGAATGTTTTGCAGTTCAACAGACAAGTATGCACAAATATACATGCACAAATGCTTAGACCTTCTGGGTGGGAGATTTCCAGAAGCTTATTTGCTTTGCTTTTTTTTGTATGAAGAAGGTTCTGCTTGTTCATTCATGGAGCACTGGAAGTTTTGAGAGCAGCACTCTGTGTGATTGACCAGTTTGAACCAGTATGAAATCTGAATAGCTCGCATTGTGTGCATATACAATTGGCTAAGATGAATTGAACAATGCTTGGCTGAAGGTGCTTTCTTTGAGGGGGAGAGCCACTCCCACAAGCATCATATCATGCTGTAACCATCCAATCAATGTTATAAAATAAGTTTTAAGGTGGATTGATAATGATTAGCAAATGGAAAGGCTGGTGATGTGGAAGACATGGTAATCCTAGATTACCATGGGCCAGATGCATCGTGCTGGCCACGCCCATGCCCACGCCTGGTTTAGCGAAGAGGAAAAAAGTCCCGATACATCACATGATGCCGCTGTGACGATGTGAGTTTGACACCCCTGATGTAAGTCTTTCCTTGTTCTACTATGTTGATGCTAAGCTCTGTGAAGTTTTAATGCAAGCTTAGAATAGACCTGTTCACAAGTGGCTTTCATTAATTTGTACTGCCAAGCACTTCTGCCTCAATGATATACTTGTCCTTGTTCATAGTTTCAAGGGGCTTCTGATTTTAATTGCACATATTTACAGATGTTAATTGGATTATTTTCTTTTCTAAAATAGCTATTTCTAATAAAGCATTATTAAAATATAATTGAACTGTTTCTCTAGATTGTGATTATTAAAATAAGCCAATATAAAAATTATATAAATAAAAAATAAATATCATATGATATCATGTCCTGGAAATCATTTCCAAAGATCTCTCTCTATTTCAATTTTTTTTAAAAATAGAATGCCTACATGAAAAGTAAATCCCTCTGAGTCTGTCTCTAGCAAGTCTATTTAGGATCATAGATTTAATAATATATAATAAGAAAAAAAATCCCAAGGAGACTGTTAAAGAGAACTAAGGTTTGCTAATGAGTTCATTGGAGGTTGACTAAAAGAGACATCATGTGTAGGACTGAGTTAAGAATTAGCTATGTTTCATCATCAGTGGCAGTGTCTGCAAGACATCATCTGCTTAAGCTTATTTCTTTACTTCTGACATGCCTCTTTTAGCTAGTATAGTTATGTCTAAGTAAGAATACAACATTTCCAGTCCTTACAAAAATCTAAGGAGAAGAGACTGTTTGATCAGTCAATCAATCAATGCATATGTATTGGCAAGGATAATGAAAACAAAGCAGTAACTATCTAAACCCAACTGTATTAAGTAAGAAACTGTATTTTTGGAGATACAAGCAGAAAGATTATTTTCCATTCTTTAGTTATTGTCATCTTGAAGTCTCACTGTAAATAAATAACAGCCTAATTTCTTGGTTAGCAATATTATTTTATGGGCCATGAATAAAAACGAAATAAAGATCTGGCATACAATGGCTAAACATTAGATAGACACTAAATCTGCATTTCAGTTCTTGTTTCAGCTCAACAATTCAGACAATAATCATGTTTGACTTGGATCATTTCAGAGATTCTCTAATTTGATCCAGTGTGAGATTTTGTGACTTATATATCCATTAGCTATCACGAGAAACCTTAAGAGCTATGTTTTTCTGTGTGCAAACTAAATAAAAATGTTCATTCACCGTGGACCTTTTTTGAACTGATAAGATTTGCCAAACTTAATAAAATAGTCATATGGGTTTGATGCTAGTTTGATAATAACCAAGAGTAACTTATTTCAGAATGTATATTCAGTTCTACAAAATCCATAAAATTACAAAGGGATAGCAGAGAGAAATAGAATCTTATTTTGCTTATCTCCAATTGTGTTTTGATTAGCAGTACATATATCAAGCAACCATGGGATAATGTAATTTGTGAAGAATGGAGAAAATTCAAAACTTTTTGGGTTGCTATTTCTGGTGGTAGAAGGATTCCCAGCCATGTGGTGTTACATGAAGCTTCTTTTCTCATCTCAACAAATTATTCCACTTCAAAGTGGGTGTGGTGTATCCAGGGTTCAAAATTAGTGTGAAATATGGTCAGTGCAGACCTTGCTTCCTAAAACCCAGAGTAGTAGGCTTCAAAAAGTAAAATAAGTCCATGATGGAGAAGAGATCTATCAATACCAGCAAAGACGCTAGACTTTATTCACAGAATACTGATGCGTACACTCTGTTGCCAAATAATAGTGCATCTGATTATCTAAATCAGAGATCTTACACATAGCACCAAAAGGAAAATAAATGTTAAGGATTCTACATGATTGGTATGTAAGCCAATTAAAGAACTGAAGAATGTACATTTACATCCAAGCAGCAAATAGCACCCAACCTAATAGCTGTAGCCAAAGTGGGGATAAGAGGGAATATGGCAATAATTGTGCATATGTTGCTATGTTCTAATAAGACCTAAGACAGACAAACAACAACATTATAATGGAAAAGGCAGGATTTGGGTGAGAGGGGGGAATATTTGAGCAAATGAACATTTTGATGAGTTCAATGTGCACCCCTACTAAAACTTAATCATTTTGATTACACTAAAAAGACGGGGCAAGAGACTATTTTCCAAAAAGCGTTTAGTTGGATTCTGACTTACTCATACTATTTTGAGTAATCCACATTCTCTGAAAGGCTCGGTGCAGCTGCTTGTCTATACTACAGCAATGTTAGTAGCTCTTCTGCTCAGCTGTGCGTGGCTTTCTGCCCTGGGTTCCCAATGACTTGCACAGGTGGGAATTAGAACCCAACCTACCACAAAGACCTACCTGCCTGCATATCTTCCCATAGCAAATATCTTTATAATGGTCTTTCGTCTCCTACGTCTGCCAATGCATATGAAAGTAATAAATCTTTCTCTGCCTGAACATATTAGCGGTACCTGAAAGTTGAACTCAGACAGGCTTATTAGAGCGCCCTATTCACAATTGGGCTGGGATCACTGAGCATTACACAATTGTTATGCCATATCCTTTTCTCCTGGGTTCTCCCGCCCCGCCATCCTTTCTGAAGTATATTTTCTATTGATGCTTTTTTTCCCCCCACATGATTAGTCATCCAGGAAATACTTAAATTACCAAATATATGGTTTTAAAGATTGATAGACCAAATTATATTACACTAATACAATATTCCAGGGATACAGAAATTAGAAGCCTTTATGGTGTATTTTGATTCATAAATTGTTCCTCCGTATTATATAGTTGGTCTGCAGCTAAGGGGATCTTTTTTTTTTCTCCTCCTTTTCGTTTTGCCTGATGTCAGATTCTCAAAGCCAGTAACCAAGCAAAAATAAATGTCTTAGTCCTTGGTTCAAAGAACTAATGGGTTACCAGCATAATTAATTTTATGTTTAATTACTGTAGAATGAAACAGTCCAACAATATCCAATCAATCCTTTGAACGACAGAACAGAAGGTCAGCAATCACTAAGCCAATTGTTTTGAAAGAGAAATTTATGTCTGATTTCCTTTTATGTGCTGGTAAAAGAAATTGGATAAAAGTGGTCAAGCAACTATATATGTGCATATATATGGACATGATGATTATCTCCCCCCACCCACCCATAAACAAGCTCTAGTATGAGCTCATCTAGACTGTAATTTCTATTCTAGCTGGCAGCAACTCAGAATGCCTTTTTAAAAAAAAAAATAAAAATCTAAAACCCTTTCCTCTACAGAATGGTCGTTCATGCATCTCCAATCCAGGAGGAAATGCATCTTTCCCAAAGATAGAATTCCATGTAAAATCGTGCTTATGCTGATGTCTGGTTTAGAAATAGTTACTTTCATTTTGGAAAAAAGAGCAATGCTAAGCACTGAAGGTTTCATCTACAGCCAAGTTGGCTTGCAATCCCTTGGACATGAGAGGCTTGCAAAGACTGCTCTCAGGCTTCCATTCCAAAATATAGAGCACCCAGCCACCATTTTAACATTGAAATCTTGTTCAGGAAAGATGAGTTTAAACCACAGCTACAATCCCGCAAAATAACTCCTATTATTACTAAGCAGGGTTGAGCAAATGGTCGTGTTTTGGTGTTGCCCCAGGATCTGGAAGGCATTGGATCCAACTGCCCTGTTTATTTCACCAGTAAAACCACAGGAATTCTGCCCTCATCACTTCTTGATACTCTGCTTTGCATTCTGCCATCATCATCTGTCCTGCCATTGAGAATGCCCTCAATTCATAAAGAACTGAACTCTTTTAAACACTGAATAGCAATTACATTAAGTGGTGCAGTGGTTTGAATGCAGTACTGCAGGCTACTTCTGCTGACTGCCAGTTGCCTGCAATTTGGCAGTTCGAATCTCACCAGGCTGAAGGTTGACCCAATCTTCCATCCTTCCGAGGTGGGTAAAATGAGGACCTAGATTGTTGGGGGCAATAGGCTGACTCTGTAAACCACTTAGAGAGGACTGTAAAGCACTGTGAAGCGGTAGATAAGTCTAAGTGCTATTGCTATTGCTACATTCATGTTTCGATATGTATTAAATGCATTTTTGTTATGTATGCTAAAATGACAGATCATATTCTTGAAGACTACCATAGTCTGTAAATGTAATGCTAGGTCTAGATGGGCTTCTATCAGGAAAACAAGTCACTTTTTTTCTGGGAAATATTATTGTTTTAGTCAATTGCCAGTTGGAAGACACAGCACGCTGAATAACAGAAATTATAGACTAAGGAGCAGTGTATGAAACAAAGAAGATTATGTGCATAACTATGCATATCATCCTAAATTAACATTTCAGTTCAATTAATATGTTATCAGGGTGAGTAATATATATCCATTATAATGAGAAACTCTGGAATTAATCACATAATTTAGGACAAGGGCACATGAAACATTTTCTGAATGGAAAATAATACCACTAGAGTGTTAATATCAGCTGATAAACACATGAAATAGATAAGGCTTAGCAATATATTTGACTAGTTTTTGCCCGCAGAAAAACCATGTGACTTCAAATATTAATAAAGCAACCAGACTGAAAAGATCCTGGAAAAGAGTTGGGATATACAGATGTCTCTTTAAACTTCATTTTGAATTTGATAAGTGCTCAGATGCCTTCCTGGGTAAGCAAAATGCCATTTCTTTACCGTTTGTTCAGCATTTTCTATACAATTTTAATAAACCAAACCACACTACCAATTGGACAAGTACATTTGAAAGAGAGTTATCTCCCTTTCTGTCTTTCTTTTACTTTAATGAATTCACATCATGAAGAAAGAATCACTAGTAAAATGAGTGAGGTTTATAGGCTGACATATACATCGGAAACATTTTGTTGTGCCTGTGTGCTTTTTTACATCCTCTGCAAACTGGAGCATTGACTGCAGCTTTGCAGTAGATAGAAAAGGGGAGAATGATCTGGAGACCACCAATTTTCTTCCAATATTTCCTTGAAATGTGTTTAATCTGGTTTGGTGATGTCGGCTCATGTCGTATTTGTTCACAATAGGAAGTTGTTCAATAATGCACATCTTCCCCAGGTCAGACCCACTGAGTTTCCCCAAACTAACACAGTTCAGGGCATTCTAACACTGAATTGGTGCTCAAAATGCTAGGATGCCGGGATCTGATTGGGCTATGTATCTTCAAAAATTATTTGGAAGAAATGCTTTTGAATGTCCCTTTACAGATGCTACATCATTTTGCAACCTCAAAAAAGATGTGTTGCCTCATTCAAACAGCCATATACAGTATTTAGTGCAACTCATCGAGGTTTGAAAACAGACACCCTGGCTTTGAAGAAGTGTTGTGCTTCTGTTTTTACCTACCCAAAGCATCTACTCAATGCAAAGTCAGGCTCATGCACAGTCAGAATCTGGTTGTCAGGATGTTATACTTCATCACCAGCTGATCACTGTGTTCCTCCTCTCCCCTTGCATCTATATATAAATTACAGAGTTCCAATGTAAAACCTGTTTCTTAGGAAATAAATTTAGGAATTAATCTCTGCAGGAAACTTGAAGCTCCATTCCACAATAGTAAAAGCACAGGCAATTGGCCGAGATATTTTCTGTTAAGCTTTTAGATTGAATTTTTCTGCATGTCTGATAAATATGTAGAAGTACACTCTTAGGCTGCTCTTCTGGTCAATCTTATCTTTGCCAAACTTTCAATGATCAGAAGAGGGAGGAAATACATACAGTATATATGTAAATAAAACTGCATCTGGGGATATAAGGGTATGCATGTAAAAGTCAAGCCGGATATTTATTTATTTTATTTATAACATTCGTACAGTTTTTAAAAAATCAAATAGTATATGTTTAAAATGTTTAAAATAAAAATATGTATTAAACAATTATACAGAATGCAGAATTAAAATGAATAGTAAAATAAACATAATATTTATTCAACAAGGGGAGTTATAATTCTAAAAGTAATTTCAGTTCAAACTTTGACAAGAATTGCTTTCTTTCTTTTTGCTCTGTAGTCTGGGTACTCCAGCTTCTCCTGATGTAGAATTTTGACAGATGGCTTACACCTAGGTTCCCAATTTCTTCTTGGCAACCTGTTGTGGCCTATTGGCCACACACACACACACACACACACACACACACACACACACGGCAGCCGAATCAGATGAGGAGTCGGTGTGGGAGTCAGGGCCAGCATCAAGGCAATGAGAGCTCCAAGGGGGAAGAGGGAATGGAGCTGGCAGAGATAAAGACAGAGACGGAGCCTGGGTCATTCATCAGCCCTCAAATGGAGAGTCAACAGCCCCCAGGTCTGGAGGTGGCTGATGAGGAAGAGGAGGAACAGCTGGGTCCAGTGCCTGACGTGCAGATGTGCAGAAGGCAGAGAAGAAGAGAACATCGGGAATCTATGGGCTGGTCCTTGGGACGGAAGAGCCATTGCTGCTAGCTAAGCCCCACTCTAGCTCTGGGAATAAAAGGCAGGGGGTGGAAATGAATAGGTGTGGCAGACAACTATTCATCTCCCTGTCAGTCAGCCACCGATAGCCTTACTTCTGAATCCTGTTTGGATCTTATCAGAATTATTCCTTTGAATCTGCGGTGCTGAGAGTCGGGTGCGCCTTCAGAGCGTGTGTGTGTGTGTGTGTGTGCTGCTGGAAAAAAGCGACTTCTTTTGTGAGTGTGGCGAGAGAGGAAAAGAGATTCCTGGTGTGCTGGGGCCATTTCAGGGGGAAAGGGAGCGAACTTTGCTTTCCACAGGCACTTAGAGAGTTGTTAGCCTGTGGTGAGAGAGAGGGAGACTTTTTTGCTGGGGCTGCTGGCGCTCCTAAAAAAGGGAATGTCTAATTAAATGCAGAGGGCTTGTCATGTTTGGGAGCCAGGTCAGAACAGAACCTCACTGATCATGACTTTGAGCTGGATTCACCTGCTGAGGAATCTACTAAATCTACCTGAAATCTTATAATTCACTGGGTAGAACTTGTGTGTTGTGCTGTGCTGTTACCCAAGTCCATGGACTAAAGGCCTCCTTTGCTCTAGTTGATTCCCTCATGCTTCCCCTTTGTAATATTTGGCTATTACATGGACGTTATCTGTTCACGCATGACATGGTAAGTCCCACATCTGCATCTGTTACTATACCACGGGTGTCAAACTCACTGCATCACATTGCCATCATGTGATATATCGTGATGGTTTTTTCCCTGTGCAGAGTTGGGGTGGGTGTGGCCTGTGCATGACGCATATGGCCTGCGGGCTGCCAGTTTGACATCCCTGAACCCCTGAACAGACAATGAATAAGCACAGTGGTGCCCGCAGACATTACCCTCGAACTCTCGAAACATGCCTCTGGTTCATTATTCGTGTGAGTGCATGGGTGTGTGAGCGGGGATGCATGTATCTTTGAGTCAGTTTTTTTTTTTTTTTACTCCTGATGTCTGCCTGGAGCAATCTCTGCAGTTTTCTTGGCCAGATTTCTTTGGAGTCCTTTACCATTGCGTTCTTTTTCTTAGGGCTGAGAGAAAGTGACTGACCAAGATCACCCAGCTGCCTTTATGTCTAAGGCAGGACCGGACCTCGCAGACTCTTGGTTTCAAACCTGATGCTTTAAACCACCACACCAGACTGGGTCTCTCAGCTGGAGATTACTGAGATCCAATGACAGGACTCCTATGCACTGCTTTCCATCTAGTTACAACAACTGAATATCTCAGCAGAATTCGGCAACGTGCTTCGGGGAGAAGCCAGGTCAGTGGGCCTTGTCTAAGTTTATGAAGTGGCAGACCACCTTCAAGGACAAAAAGAAAATGTAAGGTGGGTCTGTTTAAAAGCAGTGGTTGTCAGAATTCATATTCAGTATGTTGTGCGAAACACGTCATTAACGACTGAATCACTTGACTTGTAACGTGAGTTAAATTAAAGTTAATGTCAGGCCACATAAATCACACCTTGAAATATATCACTAAGTGCATTGAAAGAGGCATCTTTGCTCTTCGCCCCACAGGGAACCCAAAAATGTGGGCTTTGGGTTTTTTTTCCTTAGTTACCAAGGTGACAGATTGTGGGGGCTTCACTCCTCCCTTAAGACTTATAATCTTGCTGTCAAAAACAATCATGATGTGAACAGCAACGGTCTTGGATTTGGCATTCCACAGTAGACTGACAATTGACAGGGAAATTTAATGTTTGAAGTGCATAGACAATGTATCATGGGATAGGTAGATGAATTCATAATCAGGTAGATCTGAAGCATCTGGATTTACAGCAATGTAAATTCAAAAAGTCAAAAAAAGTTTTCTTTTAATTATTTGATCTCAATGATCTCATCACTGATCTCATGAAAATTGATTTACATGCATGAACTTCAGTTCATATCCAGGTTTTTGCCCATCATGTCCTGTCCCTTTTAAAGACATTGTGGGCACACTCATAGATCTCCTGTCTTAGTTTTATGTTGGCTTGGCTTTGAGCCAGTTTAAGAAAAACCTGTTTGGCAAGGTATTCAGTCTAGATTCCAAGCTACTATACCTCCTGTTAGACTCTTCTCCTGCTACTGTGCCTTCCTGTGTTCTCTTGCAGAAAAACTGTATGCCCAATTCCTTTCCTTCTTAAGTGCAGGTCTTACTATCCATATGTGTGTGTGAGAGAGAGATTGGGGGAGGAGGGGAGGGAGGATACATGTACAGTATATGCAAACATAAGTTACATTTAGATATACAAGTTTAAAGAATCAAAACGCTTGTATATGTAGGCACAAGAACCATCTTTAAAATATTTAAGCTTTCCACCCTATTGCACAATAATAGCTTTTATGCTTTTCTTTAATTAGTACAGCTAAATAACACAATGGCTAAAACTGTTGTCTAAAGGACAGAAAAGCTATATTGCTAGCTTAAGACTTGGAATTTTTAAAGGATACAGTGCTTTTCTTTTCCTGGGCTAGCCTGTTGTCCCCCTGGGCTTTTCTTGAAATAAATCTAAGGTTTTACTCTATTAGCTACAGTATGGGAACTGATAAATGATGAAATATACTTTTTTTAAAAAGCAGAAGAAAACTACCTGACCCAGGAAAATAAAATTAGTAATGCTTAATAATTGCTGACTTTCAACTTGCCATTCTTTTATATCTTGGCAAAAGGCATACCACCAATCTATTAAATGAATGAATACCCATATTAAAATTCCTATTAAAAATCAATCTAACAATGAATTTGGATAGTGGCCTTTCTATCCATTTGGAAGTAAAATGGAACCTACCAAAAAATAAATATTTGGCTTATAGATGTTTGATATAATCCTTAGATAAAGAGAGAAGTATATTTCTTCATAAATGAAATGTTTAAAGCAAAACCTTCAGAGTCAGAATTGTGGCCACTTTCAATCTCAACTGATAATAGGTTTGGGGACTGGATAAGATTAATAATAAAAAATCATCGATAAATGGGAACTTTGCTTCTAGTGATGGGGTATGAGTGTGCACTTAGTGTATTTAAACAAAGATCTGGAAATCCAGCAAGATCAGGCTGCTTTTCTCAAGAATGTTTATTTGAGTAGTCAAACTCCCCCCTTTTAAAGCAGGGAGATATTTATATCAAATAACCATCCCCAAAATCCAAAGGGCATTAACCTTAGTGCACTGCAACGCGCTTCTCACAGCAGTTTTGGAGGACTGATAGAAAAAACTACCATATGAGCTGACTGTCCCTCCTGCTCTCCCCCCCCCCCCCGAACAAGAGGCCATTGAAACTATAGTTCACTTCCTGCTACATTCCATTTATAAGGACTCATGGATTCAATTTATAACATCTTACCTAATAAAATATCCTGGAAATACTGATCTTTT
>JANHFL010000681.1:84687-108137 GCA_032468155.1 Oxyrhabdium leporinum
CCCCCCCCCCCCCCCCCCCCCCCCCCCCCCCCCCCCCCCCCCCCCCCCCCCCCCCCCCCCCCCCCCCCCCCCAGCCACGCAAAAAATTGAGATGGCAAGTTAAATTGCTTTAAACAAAGCATATATTTTATTTGGTCTTGTATCCATTGGGGAATCACTTCTGGGGTTTATGCTTAAAATAGAAAAAAAAATGAATGTTAGACTTTAGTTTGAAGATTGAACAATTGTGTAGATATGCGGATGGTCCTCAACCTAAGACCACAGTTGAGTCCAAAATTTCTGTTGTTAAGTGAGACATTTGTTAAGTGAGTTTTGCCATATTTTAGACCTTCCTTGCCACAGTTATTAAGTGAATCACTGCAGCTGATTAGTTAGTGACCCAGTTTTTAGTGAATTTGGCTTCCCCATTGACTTTGTTTGTCAGAAGGTCACAAAAGGTGATCCCATGACCTTGGGACACAGCAATGGTCATAAATGTGAACCAGTTGCCAAATTTGGATCACACGATCATGGGGATGCTGCAAAAGTGGTAAGTGTGAAAACTGTTATTATTTTACTTTGCTAGAAAGAGTCAGAAGTCAATTTTCTTTCTTCTTTTTTATCCTGCACTGCCTTTTATTTCCTTTTTTAATATTTATTTTCATTGTATTTTATAGTATAGTAAACCTTAATAAAATGTTGGGGAAAAAGAACAAAACAAAATCCTAACATGGATTTAACCTATTTAACCTTCATAAGGAAGAAAGTGAAGTGTTGTGGCCCACCAGCTGCCAGCGGAACTGGCGGCAGACTCAGACGATGAGGAGGTTTGGGGAGGAACTTGGGCCAGTCCTGGAGTCTGGGGAAGGCTCTGATGGATGCTCTGCGTCGGAAGCAGAGATAGGGCCAGGGTTGTCCAACATTTCCCAGCTGCCTTCGGAGTTGGAGATAAGTGGGGGGAAAGAGCAGCTGGAGCCTGTTCCAGATGTGCATATGCACAGAGCTGTCAGGAGATGAGAACAACTGAGGAACAAGCACCAACTCAGGAGGAGGGGCACATGTGGACACTGAATGGCCCCTCCTTGGGGAATAAATAGAGGCAAAAGGGGAGTGGTGGTTGCAGGAAACAATAGTTCATATTTCTTTCAGAAGATTTGCTTATCATGGTTCCTGCCTCCTTTCCAGAAACGAATTTACAGTTTTGTGACTGGAAGCTCTCAGCTTGGTAATTATCCAAGGACTGATAAGGTCTATTCTTGCAATTAACCCTTGGAAGGATTATTGCCAGGACGTTTCTGTGTGTGAATGCCATGAATTCATAGTAACTAGATAAAGAGGGGGTTTTGGGGACAAGGAGTCTGTTTCTTGGTTCTGCTAAGCCTGAGTCAGAACATGGAGAGAATTGCTGTCTTATTCCAGAATGCAAAAAATGAACAATAGAGTTATAGTTACAACAATATAAAGCTATATTTAAGCATTCCTAACAAATATATATTGGAGAACATTGGACCAAAGATCAACCCAATGGAATTAATGAGGAATTCTTGCTGAGCATGCTTTGAACCCAATTTTTCGCACCAACTTTGATCCACCTAAAAAAAAACCCCATCTAGTTCATTTCTTATTTCTTAATATGTCAGGGATCACCTAGACCATCCTTCCTCCATAATACATCTATTCTGTAAGCAGTTTTATCCAAACAAATTCCAAAATATGTAAGAATGGGTTTCAGTAAGGAAGTAGTATAGGAAATTTGAGCCTATCTACTCGTCTCTTAATTCCATTACTCAAAATAAAATGGATTTCCTGCTGCTACTCAGTATAGGACAACAGGAAAAACAACCATTATGTATGTTTCTTATGTGTTGCTACTTTGATTCATATGGCAGTTTTTGAATCTACCTGCAGAAAATTAATGAAACCAGCAGCTCCCTTTGAAATTTCTCCTTCCTAATATCTAGAAATGCAGACAGTGGAAGTAGATGAGCACATACTGTATTTAAACACCACTTTTACCGTATTGTTTTATACAAAAGGCTTAGCATTTGCCCTAAGAATAAAGGCCCTGTCTTCTACAATATTTATTTCATTAAGTGTGAATACAGTAACTCTAAATTCCAAAGCCCTTCACTTGATACCATTACTCTAAACAAAATCAATCCAGTCAAATTGTGGAACACGTTTTTGCCAGGCTTGTTTTCAACATTGACCAATCTCAATTCCCAGGCTCAATCTTTGAACAATAGCTGAAAAGGGGAACCCTACATTTTATTCTACAATGGCATTTCCATTTGTAATCTCAAATTCCTAGCAATTATTTTTCCTTTCCTCCATTACAGAAGTGCCTTTGTTATTCTGAACAGTAGGCTTCTGCTTCCATTGTGAGCCTCTGTGATGAGGGATGTATAATTTAAGAGAAGATCAAAAAAAGTGTTTTTTTGTAGCTTGGTACAAAAAAACCCCAAAACCTCTCATTCTCATACACCTTTAAAAAAAAATCATGTCATTTGCCTTCTGTTTTAAAATGTAAAGCATGCTTTTGCAAATGGCATATTGCAAATTGCTGCTACAGGTAGTCCTCAACTTACAACAGTTTATGTGGTAACCATTCAAAGTTACAACAGCACTGAAAAAGTGAATTATGACAATTTTTCACACATGACCATTGCAGTATCCCCATGGTCTTGTGATCAAAATTCAGATGCTTGGCAACTTATTCATATTTATAATGGTTGCAGTGTCCTTGGTTCATGTGATCCCTTTTTGTGACCTCTTGACAAGCTAAGTCAATGGGGAAGACAGATTCACTTAGCAACCATGTTACTAACTTGACAATTGAAGTGATTCATTTAACGACTGTGGCAAGGAAGGTCATAAATGGGGCAAAACTCACTTAACAAATATCTCGCTTAGCAACAGAAATGTTGGGTTTGATTATGGTCATAAATCAAGGACTACCTGTACTTTTGAATGTAGAGAGAGGTGCTTCTGTCAAGAAAAAGGAGCACATTAATAATATTGCAACATCACAGGGTTTGGGTTGGGGCAGTCTTTTTCAGTTACTTAATTTTTGACATTAAGGTACCAATTACCTTGGATTTTTAGAGAATCCAGGCAAAAGTAATTAGCAGGTTCCTTTCTGAAGGATATATTGAAATTAAGAAACTTGTCTCTGAAAAGAGATTTTGATCTTTTTCTGCTTTCGACTCTGGAGATGAAGCTGCACATTTAGTGTTTAGAAGGAAATTGACAGTTGAGGAAAAAGCTCAGATAAGACTTAAGTTTGCAAGATATAAATGAAACTTCTTGAGACATCTTTAGGATAAACCCATATGTGAGAACAATTTGTGCTGGAGAAAAATACATATTTATTTAGGTAGACAGATGCTTAAACAGATGTTTATTGTTGAGGCCATAAGAAGATTGGCATAAACATAAGGATGGAGGCATTTTCCCAACAGAGTCAAATGTGGCTGATAAATAAATGTCCTTAAGTAAAGCTACATTTTGAAGTAGAAATCTTTTCAAAAGAAAACATTGGGTTGTTTTTTTTATAGGGTTAGACTTATCTGTAAGTTAGTCTGGGGCCCAGAAATTATTGTTTATACCCTGGGATTGTGAAACCAGTTTTGTGAGGATTAGTTCTTGTGAATTTTTACACAGCAGAAAAACCAGCTGTCATCTTGAATTCCTGATACTAACTGATACAGGGTAAAGCCCTAATCCAGTAAATCCATTTCAAGGTAAATTTAAGATTAAGATTTATTCACTCACAAAATGGTGAAAGGCAACCTGTCACAAATCTCTATGAAACTTAGTATAACATTGAAAATATTGGTATTGAAAATACCAATATTTAAAATCTATTGGTCCTTATTTGTATAACATTCCTTGACAGAAAGGAAGGTTAGGATTAGAGAGAACAATATGATAGTATGTGTCCTCAATTTAGGGAAACCCTTGTGATTGATTCTTATTTTGTGTTAGGTCCTACCTCTCCTTCTTACTCAAGAAAGTAGAATTCTCGAAATGTAGTATTTCAAAAGTAATATTTTATTGAGCAGAAATGACAGTAGAACAAAGACAAAGCAGATTCTAAATCCTCCTTGGCAATACAGTTAGAAATAAGGCACTAGAAACCCCTCCCAACAGTCTGATGTATATTCAGCCAATCCACAGGTGCGAAGATGTTATTGTACTGGCCATCCTGGGAACTAGATAAGTCCGCTTTCTCAGGGCCATCTTCTGTTTGATTACAAAGTGAAAGAATCCACATGGCCTCCCCCTCCCTTCTACATTCCCTAAAAGGTGAGAAATCCTCAAGACACGTAGGCATCAGGATAAAGGTTATAAAACAGCAGCTTTCACATGAAGTCCCTCCTCCCTAACAGTTGAATGGCAGTACCACTTTAGGGATCTGACATTTTGTTTTCTGACTCTGTATTTTATGTATTATGTTGATATCCCTATAGCACTTTTTCAACTCACAACTGCATGCAGAAGCAAAGTTATCCGTGTACCGTACATTGAGATAAGATTTAATCATGGATTTTAATGTCAGCCAATAAGCTTCCAAATTGTACAAAATTATCTGTTGTTTATGCAGTCATAACTCTGAATGCTTAGTATATCAATTTTAATAATACATTATCTACCTAGACATGCATAGGTACTTTTTGGAAGAAAACATACTCTCTCTATGAATATCAAGATTGATCCATAAGGCAAATTTGATAGTAAAGCATCCCACATCACAAGTGTCATACAGATAGAACGATACAGGTAAAACAATCTTTGAATAAAAAAAAATAGACTATGGGCAGTAGATAATTTGATCTGGGCAAGATTAGATAGTGATGGTCACTTATTTGAGATGACTGGTCATATAAATTGAATAAATAAATAAAAATAAACTAAATAAAAATTAATTGTATATACTGAAATATGAAAGGGATAGCAACAGATCCAGAAAGCACATAATAAGGCTTTCTCAGAAAAAGTGCTTTAATTGTTACAGTGAATTTAAAATAATATGTTCCTGTGCTTTCAAAATAAAATGTTCTTATCTTACTTTATTCATGCGAAGATGTATTTTCTAAGATAGTTTTACAGATTTTATTTTTAATTCAATTCCTGTTTTAATTCCTCAGCTGAATTTTTTTACTTTGTCCTTTAGCTATTTCCATCCTTAATCCTACTACTGAAGTATTGTGTTTTGTTACATAAGTATAATTTCACTTTCATTTTCATACCATCCTTGTTTATGCCCACAGAGAGGAAAGAGAAGAAAAAACAACAAGCAAAGTAACCACTTTATTCTTCTGGAATCACTGTTCATGTCTCGTGCCCCTATATTACATGTTCATCATCATCCTCTTTTACTGGCCCCATAATCCCTTGCAAGTGGAGTCTGGGCAATTGAATGGAGCTGAGTATTTACTGGCTGGATGCCCTCTCTGTCACCAATGTGGAGTTTTTGTTCAGCAGATACATTCCCATTGTGCCCAGAGAGAGAAATATCTGTCTCTACCTAGGATCGAACTCACAGCCTCCTGATTGTGAGGAGAGAGCTCCACCTCTAGGCCGCGGCACCATCCTATATTACCTGTTCATATTCCTGAAAATCTACACCTCGACCGGGACAGGACCCTTTTCCTCTGGAAATTGACTTCTCCCAAATCAGTTTTTGTATCCTCCCATTTCAATCAGATGTCATATGAATTATTTCCTCTGCCAACATATTGCCTAAGTCATGGCAGCTTGTCTTAGTACAATATTCAAAATAACTGGTTCAAGCTCAGTTTAACATTGTTAACACTATTGGCAGGTCTGTCCATTAAGAGTTTTCAATTTTTTACTCCTTCTTCCCCCCCACCTCCAGTCATTACTTGGAGCATAAAGCAATAATTATTAAACGCCTTAGTTTATTTTGAACAGACCTAGATAGTTCTAATCATTATAATAGATAATTGGACATAGTATGTGGATGCATTCATAATCACCTCCATTGTCAAAGTATTAGGAATAAGCTTTCATTTGAACCATCACTTGTTAGATCGTATTTGTGTAGACTTTGTGTTCTCAGATGAATGACTTTCACACTGAGATCCATTAAAAAATGACTCTATAGTCCTTGAGTGTAAAGTGGTAGAGAAAATGTACTCTGGAATGAATAATTACATACATGAAAAATGGAAACTGAGGGGATACTGCTGTGCTAGCTAATACAGAAAAAAAATGTGTTATTGTTTGTGCTTGGTTGGTTACTCATTTTATCTCTTTACCAAGGGTAACTTCAGAACTTTTCCTGTAGCAAAAATTGCTTCCCTTCTCCCCTTTTTCAGAGAAGACTATGCTACCAGTTGTTTTTGGTTTTTTTTAAGAGTAGGCTTGCATACCTATTTTTACACTACAGTCCTATTTTAGGTATGGATGGACTACAGGTAATCCTCATCATATGACCACAGTTGGGACCAGAATTCCTGTTGTTAAGCAATGGTTAAATGTGTCTGATTTTATGATCTCTTTTGCAATGGTTAAACAAATCATTACAGCTGCAAAGCAAATTGTGTGGTTGTTAAAAAAATCTGTCTTTGTCCATTGACTTTGCTTGTTAAAAGCTAGCTGGGAAGGTTGCAAGTGGTAACTACATGACCCCAGGATGCTGTGACAGTGCTAAGTACAAGGACCAGGTGCAAGACACAGTATTGTTGTAACATTCTGGTTGCTAAATCAATTGTTGTAATTGGAGGAAGACCTGTATTCATTTGGATTAAACTATAATGCAGGTTCATTTAAAGCTTTTCTGGATCAATATTTTCAGCCATGACATACTGTACATCTCTTATTTTGGAAGTTTTCAATTTGTGTTCTGAGTAAAATTCAGATTCTGAGATATTTCTTTATGAGGTGACTGACAGAGAGATACAGGTAGTCCTCTACTTATCACTACAGTTGAAGGCCAGATAAGGAACAGTGGGTGGAAACTGGTCAAGGAGAGATTCAACTTAGAAATAAGGAGAAATTTTCTGACAGTGAGAACAATCAACCAATGGAACAGCTTGCCTTCGGAAGTTGTGGGAGCTTCGTCACCAGAGGCTTTCAAGAAGAGATTGGACTGCCATTTGTCAGAAATAGTGTAGGGCCTCCTGCACTAAGGTTGGACTAGATGACCTATAAGGTCCCTTCCAACTCTGTTAATCTGAGCTGAATATTGGTCATTGAGCAAACTGGTTATTAACTGAGATACTTTGTGACTGCTTCACGCAATAACCACAATTCTGACTTTTCCAGTTGTAGTCATTAAATGATTATACTGATTGTTAAATGGACCATAGGGGAGAAACTCGAGCCTCATGGAGGAATGGGCTTAGGCTGCTATGTGAATGGAGGAGGAGGTGGAGTATTGGAGCAACTGTTTTTATGTTGGCTGACTCGTGGTGAACAGTTATTAAACAACTGGTTATAGGTCAAGAACTACCTCAGCTATAACTTTTTGAAAATCTATAGATATAGTATTTAGACCAGAGATCCACAATCTTTTGGACACCAAAGACTGGTTCTGTGGATAGGTTTTTCCACAGACCAGAGTGGGTGGGGTTTCATGTGCTGCCAGCATTTTGTGGATGGGAATTTGCTTGTTTGTGTGGACCAGTTTCTGGCATGCTGCAGACCGGGACTGGTCCACAATTGAGGGTTGGGAACCCTTGATTTAGACAATCTTGGTTCTTAGAAGGTGATATTCAGAAAGTATGCTGCTTATGTCTAAAAATATTTGTCCACATAATATAGCTGTATTGCTCTTATCTTTCTCATATTTTCTACTACCTTCTCTTATCAGTATCATTATTAAAATTAGACTATTTTGTTGTTTGTATGTACACAGAGAGCTCATGCACTGGAGCTTATGCACAAATTCCTTTTGTGTCTCATCACACTTGGTCAATATTCTATTCTATTCTATTCTATTCTATTCTATTCTATTCTATTCTATTCTATTCTATTCTATCTTTGTCTTATATGTACTGAAACTGTCTCATTTGTTTCTCTACTGCTTTTTACTTGCAGCTAGAAAAATCTTGGCTAATTTAAACGATTTGTGGGCATATTGAAAAAGGAAATTTGTTTGAAACATCGCTGATGAAAAGGCTGTTAATTAACAGACTCCAAAATATTCCTGTTGCTATGTTTTGTACCTAGACATCTTTGTTTAATTTCTAATATTTAACTGCCTTGCTAGTTGTTTTGATTGAACACTGGGGCTTTTTAATGCTTGCAGACATAATAATCTAAAGTTTTACTGTATTGCTTAGCACACCTAAGACAATGTTTTATTTTAAAGAACACAAATGCATTTAAGGTGTAGCCAAAAATCCATTCAACCTTGTTTGCACTGAAAGAAATACAGCAGTAGCAAGATTGTATAACTTAAGACTGGCGATGGAGACTCACAGTTCAAAATGTTTCCCTGTGACTGTATTTTTATTTTGATATCTGACTGTATTTTTTCACTCATTGTTCATATATCAAAGAATAGAAAAAAGAAACAGATAAAATTTAAATTAATAGAATTAAATAAATTATAAATATTAAATTAAATCTTTATTGGGCCTCCTGAACTGTAATTATTACTGAATTGTTGATCAAATTAAATCAGTGAAAATCAAATAGAATATAAATTCAATTTACTTAATTAAATTAAGACAAATTAAATGGTGATTTAATTTAATTAACAAAATAGTTCCCCAAGAGTGGTGACAAAATTATAAATGAATTAATTTATGAATTTAAATGAAATCAGCTGAATTTTAAATGAAACGCAATACATGAAATATCACATGAATGAATGAAATGTAATGAAATTGTCTCCAGAATGTGTCTAAGAGTAATCCCTGAATTATGATTAAGTTATAGAAATGGTAAATCATGAAAAGTATATGGTGACGTTGGATTAACCATAATATGCTAATTTGATGTGAATTATATGTCAATGAAATGAAATTGATCTTTGACCTTGGCCCAGAGGAAATTATTGGTCCACCTTTGCTCATGATGAAGAATGGTACTCACATACATTTTTTTTACATTTTTCAGTCCTCAATTTACAAGCATTTAAATAGTGACTGTTTGAAGTTACAACAGACTGAAAAAAGTTACTTATGACCAGTTTTCACACTAATGACGTTTGTAGCATCCCCATGGTCAGGTGATCAAAATTCAGAAACTTGGCAACTGATTCATATTTATATTATTTATATAATAATATAATATATAATATTGCAAGTCACTTGACCCCCTTTTGTGACCTTCTGACAAGCAAAGGGAAGTCAGATTCACTTAACAAGTGTGTTACTAACTTAACAAGTGCAGTGATTCACTTAACAACTGTCTTGCTTGTCAATGGACATTTGGGGGTCAATTGTGGTTGTAAGTTAAGAACTACCTGCAGCTTTGCTGAAGACAAAATAACTTGCATGCCACAAAAATAAAAGAAAGTAAGCATACTTGTTTTGCTTCAAAGAGCTTGTGAATGGAAGGAAGGGTCCCTTCACAGCAATCCATCTTGAATACAATGTTTAGAACAGCTTTGAAAGATTTCTCTATCAAAGAATCTGGCTGCCCAGCAGCTTAGTATACCCAACGAAGAAGAATGAAGCCTATCTCCCATGTCTGCCAGATAATGTGCCTTACAGCTAACATCTTTATTTCCCCCTAGGCAAGGTTTAAAGAAGTAATCTTTCAAAGCAACATCTTTATTTCTACATGTTATTTTTTCTTCCCAATGTTTTCTTAGTCTAAATATCCCCAGAGGCATCCTGTAATAGAATATACCTTTCTTTAGCTGTTAGTTCAGATCAAAAGGATAAATAATGGCCAGCTGGGGGAAAGAAGTTTTTTTTTTAAAATACATCTATTGATGTTGCTCCCAACGTGCACCTTATATCTGTATTGTATTCATCATTTTGTCCCTTCTGAAGTGACAGAGTAGCTCGTGAAACAGAAATCCAACTCTGTTTTGTATTGCTTGCGAAGGGACAATGCAGCTACAAAGGGGGCTAAAGGGCCATGTCTTTAGCACCAGCCACATTATTTTACAATTCTTTTCAGCTTTTGTGATATGTCTACAATGGGCACTCAGCTGCGTTCATGTCACCTTCCCATGTAATTTAGAATTCTCATGGTGCAGAATTCTAAATAATTCAAGAAGACTGCATGTATATAGCAGTCCCTAAATGCTCTAATGAAAAGAGGTATCAGAAAGACCTGCACAACAACAGATGCAGGACTAATATCGTGTCCAGCCCTGTGATACAGAAGTGATATAGACTGACATATCACTTCTGGGGGCAGGTACTGGGTGGAGGCAGCAAGGTGATGGAAGAGAGACTGTTGTGCTGTATGACTCATTCTGACTCTTTAATATCCTACTGCTATTTTAAGTATTCTGTGATGTTTAATGGAAGGTGTAGTTTCATGTAGTATTCAGGCATTAGTTCAGTTGGGTCTGTATGTAGTTGAGAGAAACAACATCTATTCTTTGTCTTAGACAACAAAGTTTTTGACAGCAAATTTTGGGGTGTATAGTTAGCAATTTGTTGTTGTTCTTTTGTCTCCTGAACCTTTGTCCATGAATCTGGAACTACATAACATCATCAATGAGTGCAATGACTTATAATAACACAAACAGTGCCCTTTCTAGATTGGGCAACTGGCCATCTAGTCCAGGGGTGTCAAACTCACATCATCACAGCGGTGTCACATGACATATTGGGACTTTTCCCCCCTTTGCTAAACCGGGGGGGGGGGACATGACCAGCACATGATGCATCTGGCCCACTGGCCGGGAGTTTGACACCCCTGATCTAGTCCATCAGTCTGCTTTCAACCAACTAGACAAGGAAGCCAACTAGACTCCCAATAGACAGTTTTCAGAAGCACTCATGTTGCCATCAAGGCAACCATTGATCCAGATAACTTCCATGAATTGATCCAAGATTTTTTTCTGAACACATTCAAGTTGGTAGCTAGCACCACATTTGGAACTCTTATTTACGATGAAATAGATGGTTTATTAATATGGTCATTATTTACTATTTATTACTATATAATAGCCAAATAATTCAAGGAGCACCCATCTACCAAATTACAATCAGTAGAAGTAGTTTTTTTAGCCTAATCTTATTCCTATTTAATTGCTTATGGTGTATATATCATATATTTTAAAAAAAAATTATCTAGGGAGGTGAAAAAGTCATTTGAAACACAGCTCACTACCAAAATAATAATTATAATTAAAAAGAATTAGAAATCAAGTATGATCTGATTGAACTTTCCAGGGGTGGATGGATCATGGCCATTTTATATAGCAAGATATTTCAGGAGAAGCTTACAAAATCACACTGTACTTGTTATTTGGATTTTGGAGATTCAAAATTCATGTCAAGGGAAACATAAAGCATTGATATGTCTGCTTCTCATTTCATTTCCATATGTATGATGGAACTTAAATGCTCTCAGTGGCAACATCGCATCGAGATTGCTCTTCCAGATCATGAGACAAGACATTTAATTACTAGTTGGTGTGCTAAGCAGAAGAAAAAATGATATTCATGGCATACTACCATGTAATATACCATTACTTAACAATCCTATGGTATGCATTCTAAATAATTAAAGTGACAAATGATTTTTTTTCCCTCCCCGAAACTATTGTTTTTGCCTCTAACTGTGGCAGCAAAAATGTGTTTTCAATATGTATTATTTAAGAGACAAGACTTGTTTAGGAATTGGAAGAGAATCACTTTCCCAGCAGAAGCTGATGCATACAATCTTTTAACAATTCTTTTGTAACAAAACACCTTTAATATGCAACCCCCACAGGGACATGACTGGCAGAGCTTTGAGAATAATTATGGCTGAAATCCAAGTTTAAACAATGAGTAAATACAAGACTAAATCCTTCTCAATAATGCATCATAGATTCTGAGTTTTGTTTGAGATTCTTTCAAAAACAACCAAATACAAATGACACCAATAAAAATGACTTGTTTGAAATGTCAGGATTTAGAAAGGAGTCTCAATGCCTCTTCCTCATTTTGATGAAGTCCTGAATTCATGCTTGACAGAAAAGGATGAAGTCAGATCACCAATATGTACACTAAATATTGCCCAAGTTTTTTTATCTTCTGAAGGATTAAAAATCACACTTTGCTGAGCTTGGTGGCACTGCAGAACGAGAACAAAGCCTAAACCTTATTTAACTTAATAAAGTATAACAAAATGATTATTCATATGTTTAATTGTTTTCCAATTCCACCATGTTAAGAATTACCATTTGGCAGAATTTTGGGAGAGGTTCTTTGAGTCATTTTAGAAGATATAGCCTAATGCTTACAGGTTGTTTTTGACTTACAATCATTTGTTTCATTTGAACAGTGCTAGAAATGTGATTTTCAACAGCTCCTCCCCCTTATGACCATTGCAGCATCCTACAATCACAGGATCTAGATTCAGGCACTGGGCTGCTGGCTTGTATTTATAATGGTTGAACCATCCCAGGATCATGTGATTGTCATTTATGATGTTCTCAGGCAGCTTCTGACAAGCAAAGTCAATGGAGGACTCTGGTTTTCCTTAATGACCAGGTGATTTAACAGCTGTAGTGATTCAGATAACAAATCATGGCAAAAATATTGTGGATTTGAGTGTGACTCACTTAACAACTGCCTTACTTAACAGCAGAAATTCTGGGTCCAATTATGGTCATAAGTCAAGGACTACCCATATTCCTACTGTACATACTTACATACTACATACAGTCTTAGAAAGCTTGATTATACTCCTGCTGTCCACCTAAACAACTAATGATCTTGAGTGTTTAAGCAATTTTGCCATTTGGCAATTGCCTCGGAAATCTAGAAGTGTTAGCTGGATTAGGGATTCAAAACAATATCTCAAAAAATGATAGCAGCAAACCATTTCTATTACACTGCTAAGTAAACTGCAGTCATTAAGAATCAGGCTTGATTCAAGAGAAACTTTACCCTTTCTGTATCTATCTGAGTCAGAAACTGTTGGATTCATCCTTTTTTATACAGTTCTCACAACCATCAAATATGCCCAGACTTATTCTTTCCCAATAAATAGCTCATTGACAAAGGAGGAATCAAACAATTATTTTTATAAGCATTATTTAGATATATGTTAAACACCCAGTCTCTGTTAATTTAATTAATCAATAACATCTTTACAAAGAATTACAAAGAATTAGTAAGCTAAATGTATGTAATTATTTTGGCTGCTGGAAAATATACAATACTAGTATCTCTCTGAATGTGGCGCAGTACGAATTGAAGTCACTTGCAAAATGCTTCAATCAGAAGAGTATGTTCAGTATTTTGTAGAGTTTCTCTTGTCTAGATGGCTTTGAAGTAAGATGACTTGTGCATTATCCAGGCAATGCTTCTAAGCCCATTAATCAAGTGAAAGTTTTAAAAAAGCTGACTGTCTTGAATTAAACAGAATGGAGGCACAGTTGATACCATGAGATTGGCACTTCTTTGCTGTGCTCTTGTACCATCACTTAATTTTCTCTACATCATTGCCTCCCCCCCCCATTACCTTGTAAAGAAAGAAGACAGGGCCCTGTGATGTTGAAATGTCCATGTTCTTACCTCATCAGTGTGATAACCTGTAGGGGAAAGGAAAGGCAGTGATGAATCTTTCAACTAATAAGCAAATGAGGCAATAGAAAGATAATTTACAGGCTTGGCAGCACCCAGTTCATTTTCTTGAGTTTGAAAGTGAACTAGCAAGGTGAGTCCTACTTCTTTGGATTGGTGGATTGCCATTCAGACACATCTGACCTATACTATTTTGCTTCTGGAAGAACAAACTGAAACCCCATAGACTCATCAAATTAAGATAAATATTGCCCAGAGCTAGCCAAAATATTTTGGTGCATAAAATAGATAAATTAATAAACAGCGCTCCCAATCTCTGATGTAAATATCTAAAAATCTCAAATATATTTGCTAAAAGTTGGCTGCCTATTTTTAATACCTCAGCCTCCCGTTCCAGTCAGCTTCTTTATTGTGCTTAAGAGCAGAATCCATCCTGCTTCCAATACAGCATTCTTATTTTTTTTAACCCCTTGAGTCTTGTGGCTAGAATTGAGGCATCCTACTACCCCCACATTTCCCCAATAAACAAGCAAGCAGGCAAACAAACAAACAAACTTCAATAGTTGAATGTCAGACTGAAAAATTCAGATGGACCAATAGCCAATTGCACAAAAAAAATGGATTACTGTTGTCAAAAAGGACACAGCTATGTAATTTTTGTGGAAACTTTGCCTCCTAATATATATCCTTCTATTTCCCACTGGTCTCCTTTCCAATTACTAACAAGACCTAACACTGATTAGTGTCTCAGAATACAGTACAGAATAACAGAGGTGGAAGGGACCTTGGGGGTCTTCTAGTCCAACCTCCTGGTCAAGCATAGACCTATAGACCCCATAAGAAAGCACACGGATAAGGCCAACCCATTACTGAGACAACTAAACTCATGCCAATAATATATAGTTGAGATACAGATATAGTTTGAATTGAGTTATAAACTCCTTCTTAACTGAGATCAGGCTATTTGGAAGGATGGGAAGTTATCCACAGTATGATTGATAGCATCAGTGATCTATCAATGTACTGACATATCACTACTTGACCAGGCTTTATATCATCCCAGTGATGGATGGACATGGCTATAAATTATATGAATAGCTAGGTTCAATATTTTGTCTTAGAAGCTTGTCCAGATATGGGACTATACCAACTGGGTCATTCACAAATCCTGTTTTATAAGCTCCTCCTATAGGAGGAATGAACTATATAAAAGATATCAGACATTCCTTTAAATGTAACACAAAAACCAACAGAACCTTGCAAATGGTTATTCACCACCATTACATTCCGGAACTGTCAGTGTACCTAATTTTATAACATCAGCACATCATTGCTTATCTTTTGCAATCCTTGGCCAGAGAACTAAAGAATTATATATTATTTTAAATGCTGGGTTCTCTGTCCATCCCATGCTTTTTTATTTATTTATTTTTACTAAGATAAAAATACTAAAGTATTTTATTACTAAAATCACTAAACTACTACTACTTTACTACTTTTTACTAAGAGCCAGGGTGGCACAGTGGTTAGAATGCAGTACTACAGGCTAATTCTGCTGACTGCTAACTGCCAGCAGTTCGATAGCTCGATTTTCACTCAAGGTTGATTCAATCTTCCATCCTTCTGAGGTCGGTAAAATGAGGACCCAGATTGCTGGGGAAAATATGCTGACTATAGAGAGAGCTGTAAAGCACTGTGAAGAGGTATATAATCTATGTGCTATTGCTATTGCTACTTTGTTTTAATGCCTGCTGGAGAGATCCTGACTTGGAATGAGCACAAGTGGTAGGAACATAATATTGGTTTCAATGGTTCCAAGAAGGCTCCACACCCATTTGCACCACTCATAACTCTGATAACAGATAAATCTCCAGGTGGCCTTAACAACCCACTAAAACAATGCAAATGACCAGCTGTCTGCAAGGAGTATAAATCCTTCCATTCCCCACCATCCAATCAGAGCTGAAGAAGCTTCTTGGTTGAGAAGCATCCTCAAAGGAAAAAAAACAAACAAAAACCAGGAAGTCCAGTTGCCTCTTGAAAAAGCACCTTTGGTACTTTCAAAGTTGAACTGAAAAAAGTGACTTACAATCAGTCTTTGCACTTACTAGCAATTGGTTGCTTGATCAAATGACCAAACTTTGGGTGTTTGGCAACCAGCCTGTATTTAGCGATGCTTGCTCTGACCTAGGGTAATTTGATCACTATTTGCAACCTTCCGAGCTGGTCAGCCATGGCAAAAACATTCGTAAAATTGTGTCCAGTTTATTGAACAACTGCCTTGCTTAGCAATGAAAATTCTGGTCCCAATTGTTATCTGTCAAGGGCTACCTGTATTTAGACAGATTAAAAGCCTTGCACTTCATAGTTTTGCTTCCTGTTTCTGATAAAAGCGTTTAGATTTTTAACAGTTGCATGATACGTAGAGGTTCAATAGGTGAGGCCTCATACATTTAATTTATTCAGTTTGCTTTTCCTCAGACCCAAAATTCCTTCACAAGTTTCTCTGCAGGCAGAACAGCATCAAAAAAGTGAAGAGGGCAGCTGCGGTTGTGTAATTAAAGCTCCACCCCTTTTTATACAGCTTATATCCTCGACTTATAACAGTTCTGTTAGTGATGATTCAAAGTTGCAACAGTTACTGAAAAAAGTGACATGACTGTTTTTCATACTTATAACTGTTGCAGCATCTCCACGGCCACATGAACAAAAATCCAGATGTTTGGCAACTGATTCATATTTAGGACGGTTGGGGTGTCCTGGGGTCATGTGATCATCTTTTGCGAACTTCTGACAAGCAAAGTCAATGGGGAAACTAGCTTCACTTAACAATCATGCTACTAACTTAACAGCTGCAGTGATTCGCTTAACAACTGTGACAAGAAAGGTTGTAAAATGGGGCAAAATTCACTTAACAAATGTCTTGTTTAGCAACAGAAATTTTGGGCTCAATTGTTTTGCATAAAAAATGTAGATGGAATTTCAGTTGTGTCGCTATAGCCCCATGTTTTGTTTGACTGTCCATGAATGTCCTTGCTCTCCCCTCTTAGAGATCTTCTAAGATTATTACACTTTATTCTTTAGCTTTTAAAATTGAACAAGAGTGTTGAACAACTGGTAGATTTAACACACTTTTTAGTAACAAACCCAAATTCAGAAAGAGCTAAAATAATTGTCCTTGTCCCTTCTAGTACCTCTGCATCATTACCATGTGCCCTGTAGCTTTTCAGAACAACACATACAAACTGCATTCACTATACTAGTAAATTGTAGTTGTAGGTCACAAAAGGTTGACTTAATCTTCTTGTAAAAGGCTATAAGAACCATTTCTGTTCTCTGGATGCAATATAAATGGGTTGGCCAAAGTAATCTATATAGAGTGTGCGCTCAACCTTCACCAAACAAAAGAAAACAAAAGAAATATGTCTTTATAAGATGTCCTTGTCTTTAAAAGATAACATTACAGAGGAGATTTTACTGTGATGTCAAAATGACCCAGAGGTGTTCTGTACTCCTCTTGCCTTTAAGGACACAATTCTATAAAATAACATATCTGATTAAAATGCATAATTGGCTTGACAGCATATAAACATAAGAAAGGCTATTAAACTGGAAAGAGTTTTATGATGAGCAGGAAATTAGCTTAATGGTCTCCATTTACATGAAGTTGTGATTACCAGATTGCTGGGAGATAGAGTGTGTGGCAGCAAGGTAAGAAAAACACCTAACAGCTGAGGAATGGAGAATTACTCTGGGGCATACAGACGAGATGCCACAGGCAAGGAACCTTTGTGATAATCACAACTTCATCATCTGCAGATATGACTCTTAATCTTTTAAGTAAATATCTATCCTACTACTAGAACAGCTTTGGTGGAAAAATGATCAGCCCTTCTGGTGACTCTTTCTACATTATCTCAATTTGGATTTCTACATGGACCTCTTCCCATCTTCATATCTGGCAGGGGAAGCTATTGCCATGACATCCAAGAATCTGGTAATGGTTAATGGTTCAAATGCAGATGACACATCTGGACTCTAAGGGCAGTGAAGAAGGCAATCTGTTCAGGATATGGAAATTGGCAGGATGGAGTTGAAATTTTGCAAGCCACATAGTCTGTAAATACCATTAGATCTGTTTGGAGCAAGATGGCTGAATTTTAATACAGGAAAAGTTGTTTTTTAACCTGGAAGCTAACCGCAATGGGAATCAAATAATATTTTTGCTAGGAGACATTATTGATTCATTGTGATAAATCACAAGAGACGTGAGCAGAATGCCTTTACCAGGGTTGAAATTTCACAAAGGATCAGCCATAGGTATCTTCTGGTTTTTGTTTTGTTTTAAATAAACTTAATCGTGGCCACAGGGTGGTTGCTATCTTATTTAAGCTTGGGTGAACAAATATAGACAAGCCTAAGAAAAATAACAACAAAAATATTGACAGCTGGTATTATTGACATTACGTCCCACTTTCAGGTACAACTACATATAATGCAGTTTGCTTCTTAAAAGGATCATGGAAGTCACAGATAATAACTTTACAGAGAGATTTCAGCAACCTTATTTAAAAGAAGCCTTCCTGTTTATTACATGAGAAACCCTTTTCAGCAGCTGATAAAGCGAGATTCTCTCAGATTCAGAGGAGATGGGATTATTGCAAAGCAAAATGAGTTTCAGTTATAGAAACTTGGAAATTGGCTAAGTGTATCTTGGTCAATGTTACCAGTGAGTATGATAGAGTGGAGATTGTGTGCAGATGGTTGACTACAATTAATCATTTAGTTTGACATTCCAGTGGCATTGAAAAAGGTAACTTATGACCAGCCTTCCCATGATTCTCACAGCATCTCCACGGATGAGCAAAGTCAATGGAAATGAAACTGGATTTGCTTAATTATTGTTTGATTTAATTAACAATGGCGGGCATTTGTTTAAAAACTGTGGCATAAAAGGTCATAAAATGGGATACAACTCACTTAGCAACTGTTTTGCTTAGAAGTGGAAGCTCTGGTCCCAATTGTGGTTATAAGCTGAGGACTACCTATACTGTCTTTTTTTTCCCCCACAGGCAGTCTTGATTTAACGGAGAAGATGCCAATTGCTGATTTCATGCTACAAAATATCCATCTGTCCCTGTTTTGCAATACGTTAAAACCATCCATTCTTGTTCTCAAAAGATTCTGTCATTAATGTACAGAAGCTGGTGTGGTTGGGGCTTTGATTATATTTTTTCCTTTTAGAGAACACTCTTTTTGCTTTTATCTTCATATAATAGCATTGTTTCAGAGTTTATTTTCCTACATACACATCAAGTTTTTAAGTAGTGTTTGTTTCAGCTGACACTGCTGTTAGGAACTGTATAAAAATTGCTTTGTTCTAAATCATTTTAAACCAGCAGATATTTGAAATTTTAAAATGGACGCAGGAGCATAAGAAAGTAATGAAATGAGAAGAACTTAAGATGCTGACAGGAATAAGATGTCCTTCAGCAGAACAAAATATAAGCTATCTTTAGGGTGAAAAACTAATTTAGGTTATTGTGAGTGTTCTTTTTTTCCTGTGCTGCACCACAGCATAATAGCTGTGCATACAATGCTTTATTGTAGGACACACCTTAACCAATTAACTCCATCCTTTTAGACTTTGCAAGTTGATGTTGCCATGTAAATATCACTTTAATATATTTACATGGCAACTAATCAAGGAGAGAAGCAACCCAGAACTAAGGAGAAATTTCCTAACAGTGAGAACAGTTAACCAGTGGAATGGCTTGCCTTCAGATGTTGTGGGCACTCCATCACCGGAGACCTTTTAAAAAAGAGATTGGACTGCACTTATCTGGAATGGTATAGGGTTTTCTGCTTGAGCAGGGGGTTAGACTAGAAGAGCCCCAAGGTCCTTTCCAACTCTGTTATTCTGTTAATACTCAGTCCTTAAGGCAAACAAAAGTCTCAATCTGTAAAGTGACATAAAACATTTGCCTCCCTCCAAAAGGTCTTGCATTTGATGGGATGAGGTACTCCCTCAATGTGGTTGCTCCTTTTCTGGTTGTTGCCAAGTTCCAGCTAAAGTCCCAAGCTTTACTTTTAAGTGTTGTTGCTTTTGAACACTCCATCTAACCTCCTAAACCAGGCAGGAACCCCACCGGGATTTGGAGCTTACTGTAGCTTGCAGTTCTGGCAGTTGACTGAAAGCTCTCTTGCCTGTATGTAATAATTGTCAATCTCCAAAGTCACCTCTATATCTATTATTCTGTTTTCTTATATTATTTTCTTCTACACAACCCCACATGCACTGTCTTAGCTCTTGTTTTTATAAGGTAAGGGACTCAGTAAGGTGAAGCTGCTTCTGGATGTCTACACTTTCCTGAAAACATCAGGGTGTGGCTGAATTATCCAGGCAGCTGGGATGATGGCTGGGATGTTTGTGAGTAGACTATGAGTAAGTAAATGAATAAGCACATTTCTCAAATTTCTGGGTTATAAATTTTTACAGCTCTTTGGGAAAAACCCCCATGAGTTAGGTGAAGTCTTGGGGGTGGGTGGGGGTGAGAAGCATTTTTGCCTGGCTGACCTTGCTTTCTCCAAACATAAATCCCAGCTTCACTTCCTCACAGACACATACACAAAATACACAATATAGCTCAGAAACAGTACATTGGAGAAGATCTTGGGTGTGGCCATTGACAACAATCTGCACATGAATCAGCAGTGGGGGATTGCTGCTAGAAAGGGTAATATAGTTCTGGGCTGCATCAGAAGAAGCATTATGTCAAAGATGTATGAAGTCCTTGTTTCTCTTTACTCTGCACTCCCTGAGACCTGGATTGTTATGTACAAATCTAGGCACCACATTTCCAGAAGAATATTGACAAGTTCAGAACAAAGCAACAAAGATGACGTAGGGACTTGAAGACGTGCATGCCTTCTGAGGACAGTTGAAAGGATCTGGGGATGTTCAGTCTGGAGAAAAGAAGACAGTGGAAGATATGTGAAAAATAAATGAGAACAATTAACCAGTGGACTGTCTTGCCTTCAGAAGTTGTGGCTGCTCTATCATTGGAGGCTTTTAAGAAGAGACAGCCACTTGTCTGGAATGGTATAAGGTCTCCTAATTGAACAGGGGGTAGACTAGACTAGAAGACCTTCAAGATCCCTTCCAAATCTGTTATTCTGTTATAGTCATTGTCACAGAAACAAAGGAATAATAATAATGAGTGCAAATTGCAGCTACTTAAATTTCATTTAAATATAAAGAAGAAGTGCGGGTAATATATCCACGCCCCTTAAACAGTCTACCCACAAAAGCTGTGGGATTCTGGAGATTTTTAAGAAGACTAGCCAGCTGCCTCTACAAGGATGATTTAATTGCTTTTTCTGCACATTTCAGAGAGTTGGACTAGATCCTTTTGCTCTCTCTTCCAACTCTACAATTCTATGATGCTGAAGTATGAAACTCTGTTGTTGTCAGCTAGTAGAGTGGCATGTTTCAGAACTGCTTTGAAATCCTAGATGAGGTTGCTGTATTGCTCTACTGGAGCCTGTCTCCAGCAAAATTCAGGCTTTCTCTTACAACCTAAAGTCAGTAGAAAAACTGCTGTAGGAAGGCATGGGTTAGTTGCATCCTTCAGTGGTGTGCTGGATTTTTTTCAAAGGCTCCCCATACAAAGGGCAAAGACTTCATTTGCTTCTGATCTTGGTGACAGGAGCTGCAGAGCAGGTTGAAAACTCACCAATTGCAGCTTTCTCATAAGGCTATATCTGGTTGCCAGATGGAGGTACAGCTGCATTTGTTGCAGCTCTGGATGGAATGGTTCTTTTGTCAGAGAAATTGATAGGAACAAGGTTTACCCATTGTTTATTGGGAGGGTATATCTAAACTATATGTTCATGAGACTCAGTTAATGGAAACAACTCCTCTGCATCTGGATTGCTGCCTGTTCCTTCTCTGTCATTTGGGCCATAGGCAATAAGAAACCCACAAAGATAGTAGACACAAGGTAACTATGTAAGTGTACATAAAATATTTTCATAAGATAAAACAAAGCTCCTAGGTGGGTTTACTTTTGGAAAACAACACTTTTGTACTGAAGCAAAATATCCTATAAAAAACACCACTTTCAAGGTTTTCTCCACAATGGCTAAAAACATGTTCTAAGTTGTATATTCTGTATACAGTTCCATAAATCATGTTTAATAAAGGCTTGGCATAGAGATATATTTTTCTTGGCCCTCTTTTCTTCTTGTTATGTTCAGGGATCAAGAACCACCTTAATTTAAATCACATTTTCTTTACTAACTATGGAACTATGGAATTGTGGCTTAGTCTTGTTTAAGAGGCTGGAAGATTTTACTCTTCCTTTGTTAATCATTGTTAAATTAGAGTTCCCCTGTTCACATGGGAAAATCTGGCTTGATGCAAGCCATGATCTCCAAAGCAGAAATTAAAGGGAAGGAAACACCTTTGACCATACAAACCAGCCAGATACAATGTAAAATAAACACTTCTCTGGCTGTAATTTTGATTACACTCTCAATGTTTGTAACAAGGGTGTCAAACTTGTGTCATCATCGTGTCATCATATCATGTATCACAACTTTTTCTCCCTTCGCTAAAATGGGGGTGGGCTTGGCCTGAGTGTGATGCATCTGGCCCGTGGGCCACGACTTTGACACCCCTGGTCTTTAACATGATATGTAGAGAGATTGGTGAACAATTTCCACTTCATTTGTATTGTCTATAACGGCCACTCAGTGTATTTTTTTTTTCAAAAAACACTTTACATAGGTGGATGTTTTAAACTTAGTCCTAAAAGTGAGAATCCAGCCCCCAAAAGAGAATGACATTGAGCACATCTGAACGTATTTCATGACTGAGAGAGCACAGTAAGCGGTGTTGTTTCCCAGGTGGAATATGTTCAGCCTTGGTGGACTCATAGCTTTTTAAAAAGCTTATGGGATTCCTATATTTGCTGAAAAATAAAAATCCAAATATCTTTTTGGTTTCTTGGAATTTGTTATAGTGTAGATTTTATATAGCTAGCCAGTCAGCCAGTAATTTATGTGTTATCTATACATGTTATGGTGTAGAACCTTGCAGTATTATGAATGTGAATAAAACGTAAGTTGTCAGGAAGAGCTCCTAGGTACTTGCTCTCAGGTATTTATTCTTATTGTCTGACAATTGCTATTATTTTTAGTCTGCCTCAGTATCACTCCATCAAGAGACGATGTTATTGCTTCTGCTTCCTCACAGCATTTACTTCAAATGCAGAACCTATTGCTTATATATATGCTTTTCGCCTCATTTTGAATAGCTAACTAAAGGAGTACTTTATCACGACTGCAGAATTATACACAGTTTGTAGAAAAAAAGTTGATCATGTCTGGAAAAACAGTGCTGGGATAGATGTTCTTTTCAGTTCTATCTTCGAGCAAAACAAATACAGGAAAGCTACTCATTTTCTTAAGTGCTGCTGTTGGCCATTCCTGCTGTTTTACAAGTGAAGGTTGTGATTAATGAGTCACCGGTAACAAAGGTATAAATAGCAAAAGGACTGCAGGCTGATGATCAAGTGTTTCAAATATGGTCATGGTCTACTCTGGAATTCAGATTTTCTCAGTGGCATTTTTGATACCTAAGTACAGTATACTCAAATGGATCTGTAGGCAATTAATTAAACAATGCCTGGGTAAACCTTCACGAAGAATATATATATATATGTTTCGTTGTGAGGAGACTTGGTTGCCCATATATGGGAGGAAGATCATCCACTTCCTTTTTGC
>JANHFL010000681.1:132225-148142 GCA_032468155.1 Oxyrhabdium leporinum
GATTTGAACCGCTAGATTGAATCAGCAGAAGTGGCCTGCAGTTCAACACTCTAACCACTGCGCCACCTAGGCTATAATGATGACTAGCCTTACATTTGTTTTTCTTCCTTCTGCTTACATATATATGTGTATCCTTACCTGCCTGCTGGCCTACCTGTAAGCCACTGGACTTGCTTAATGACCTGCAATCTTGCTTAACAACAGCAATGCTGAATGTTGGAGTTGTAAGCCATGAAGTCAAATAACATTGTACTTTATTATCACATTGCTTAGTTATGGAAATTGGGATTCCAGTCCCAATTACCATTGTTAACCAATGACTACTTCAATACTGACCAACCATGCAAACCCATTCCAGGTATAAGCAATAGACATTTGCAATTCATAGCCTGGAAAAGAGCGAATGTCATATTACTTCCTCCCAAAAAAAATTAATTACAGTCCTATTCACTTGGTTTTACAATCCAATTTTCTTTCATTTTTATCAGATTATTTCCCCATGTCTCTACCCTCTGCCTGCTTTCGCAATTGCTCACCTTCCCAATTCAGTAAACTCCAAACAGCCTCATTTCTTTAATCACTGCATTTAAAAATAGCAGTTTCTCCCTTCATATCTGAGAGCACTGAAGAACAAAATATTTACGTCTCTCCAATCATTAGGTATTTCAGAGAAAGATCATCAGTTTCAAAGTGACTAATGAACTTCTGAAAGTTATTAAGGTTAGTCAACTATCAATGCCGAACCTTTGACTTTAGTCAGGGAAACAGGAAGGAGGGGGTGGAAAATCACTAGAATTAGAGATGAAAAAAAATCCATTATGTTTTCCCCACTCATATTTCTAACTGAGAAATGTGCCAACTGTCATGTCTTATGGCCTAATTAAAGGTATTATTCTTAATGGAGTCCTTTATGATGACTTACAAAATAATTACTTTGGCGGCTATTATTTGAGATTGCATTGCATTCTATCTTATGGGACACACACCACCTCAGGTGGAAATACATGTGTAGGAGGATTTCAAACTGCACAGTATCTGCATTAAAAACAAATTGAAAAAGAGGTTCGGGCTCAAATCTTCTGGAATTTCTTACCTTAAATCTGGATTACGCATAAAAGCTTCAGGAAGTGATTTAATCTGAAGAATCTGAAAAAAGAGTTCCTTTTGAATCAGATTGAACTGAATTGCCACGATGATTTGAAGTATCAGGTGAGGGCCTTTGCATAACTTTGGAGAAACTGGTGTGTCAATTGAAGATTTCCTGGATTTCCTGGGGGTCTCTAGTTTTGCAGAGTCTCCAACATTATTACAGTTTGTCTTCCCTATAAGGAAGGAGTAGAGATTGTGTCCTGTAATCTTGTATTACCGTGACCGAGAACCACTTCAGTGTACTAGTTAAAGCACCAGGCTAGAAGCCAAGAGACCATTAGGCACAAAGTCAGCTGAATGACCTTGTGCCAGTCACTCTCCCTCAGTTCTAGGAAGCAATCAATGGCAAAGCACTTCCAAAACCCTTATTTTGAAAACTGCATGGACTAGCTTCCAGGAGTGAAAAACTGATCTGAAAGCACAAAATGTAACCAATTGCCCTTAATTTCAGTCATAAATTCATTATGGTCATTAAGCAAGTCAAAAGGACCATGACCAATTTTGTAGCAGTTGTTAAACAAATGCAACAATTGTAAAACAAACCCATTTGCTATGGGCCATTTTTTGCAGGAAACCAGAAGTAAATGCCAGTTTTCAGGGGGGGGGGCGTATAAATTGTGGTCACACGACCATGGGGCACTGCAAATGACCATAAATGCAGACTGGTTGGTGAGTGCATAAATATGGTCATAGGACTGCAGAGGAGGACAGCCATCGGGACTTCAAATCTAGATCATAGATTCCTTTTTAGTGATCTGTCATAGCTTCAAACAGTTGCTAAATGACAACCTATAAAAAGATATTTCCTCACTGAAGACAGGCAGCTACAGGGGCTGCTACTGACACACTCCTGTAGAATCCGATTCCCCAAAAATTTGAAAACTTCCTAACCCATTGTGTTTTACAAAAGCTGTTAAAATTAAAGTTAATTAATTCTGTAGCCAATAAAGAAATAAGTGGTGTGGTCATTCCACCACTTTAGGATTGTAAAAACCTCACCATTACTGTGAGCTCTAAACCAGGGTATCAAACTGGTGGCCCACGGCCCGGATACATCACACACAGACCATGACCATCCCAGCTCCACAAAGGAGGAAACTGTTGTGAAACTTCACATGATGGCAACATGACATGGGGAGTTTGACAACTGTGCTCTAAATAGCATTGGTAGTGCAAGAATAATGCTGCTTGTACAATCTTTTGCTCAGTAAATGAGGAATAGTCTTCTGCAGCTGTGGTATTTCCTTTTCAAGGCCTGCCATTGTCATACTGCAGGTGGCAAGGAGACTGGAGCCAAATCTACACCATTCCACTTCCAATTTGCAGCCATAAACTTCCGATATCTCGACTTTAGTGAATCAAATTCGAGCACTCCTTAAATAGGGAAGGTGGAACTTGTAACACATACACACATACACATAAAATCAAAATCAAAAGATTCCTTACTGTTGACACATTGCTTTTTATCTGCCTCAGAAATTATTCTTGTCTGGGTTGGGTTATTTTTCTTTTTTTGATCATTTGCTGAAAGAGGTAGAAAGTAACATATATTTATTTTGTCTGAATTAATCAGTGTGTTATAGGTATATAAAGAGTTTATGTGATTATTAATAGCTGACAAAATCCATGGGTTCCTTTGACAGGCACTCTTTTATCAAGGAAAAGAGGTATATAATTAAGTATTATGAAAATGCTTTGGTTTAATTTCCAAATTATAAGATGGATTCTTTCCCCCATCCCTCAAGTATTTTCACTATATATAACAATGTATAAATTCTACAGTTATAATTTGACCAACATTCATACTGCAGAATCTTTGCTGAATTGTGATGGGAATTTTGCTCATCACTTTATAATTTGATTCAACTGGATTGTCAGTCTATGTCTCTTTTTGTGTATGTGTGTGTGTTGTGAGCAAATTGCGGATAAACTACCTTAAAAAAGCGTTAAGGCAAGGTCAGCTATTCATAGAGCTTTTGGTAGAATGGTTAGCACACAGCAAATCTACTGTTGTCAAGCCAAGGAACCATTCTCTTGAGTAGAAATGGGAGACAATCATGTTTCCTGGAGAAAAAGCCTTTGTTAGGTATATCTTTAAGTGGCACAAAGTTATTTCAGTTGGCCCAAAAAGTTGATTCAGTTTGACCAACTATATATGAGCAGAGGATGGATAACAGAGAACTTTAACTGCATTAAAATGTTTTTGTTTTTTTTTAAAGATAGGTTATCTTCAAAGGAAGCAGAAAGTACATATGGAAGGACGGAAAGCAATAATGACAACTAGAGCAGGGCAGAGAAGCTATAAGTTTACTTCAACATAAGAAAATCCATAGAACAACTCCATTCACACAAGTCTGTCTTCCATCCCCAGCTCCTCAGAAAAATCTGATTTGACAAGTTGTCTATCTCTTCTCTCTTGGTATATCTGGTGCATTTTGCAAATAAGTGTGTAGGGGATTGGTTAGTAAGAGATTTCAGCTATGCATGAGTTCATTTAGAAGTGAGAAGACCTGAATTCAAATCCCTATTCATTCATGAAGTTCACTTAGGCAGGACCTAATTTCTAAGGCAAATTTATCTCATATACCTGTCCCAGTGATAAAACAAATAAAATAGAGAAATAGTGTGAGTTAGCACAAGTTTTCTAACCTTATTTCTGAAGTAATCTATGTGGGAAGGTGCAAATAGATCAAACAATAAACTAGCTCAGTGGACTGAATTTGCATGACATGTTAGGTAATGAAAAATACAAAATCCCATGTTTAAACATAATTTAGCTTGTCACCATTGAGATATTTTGTTATTTTGACTTTTGCTTCTCAATCACTTTATTCAGTAACTGTATATTAGAACTATGTTTATGGCTTTGTAAAGGATTTAACAAAATCAAATTATAGATCTTGGACAGAGTTGGGTTGGTCATGTGTCAAATACAGGTAATCCTCAATTTATGACTGATTACTTAATTGTTCAAAGTTATGATGGACCCTACAAAAAGCTAGTTATACCCAATTCTGATGGTCATGTGATCACATTTCATGAGCTTGGCAACAAACTTACATTTATAGACATGACCATGATTTACAATGTTTTTTGCAAAACACCTGGCATTTACTTCGAGTTTTCAGCAAAAACACTCCATAACTAACAATGAGGTTTCTTAAGGATTACTTAACAACCACAACCACTGCATTTGCTTAACAACTACTACAAAAAATGATGCAAAATTGGGTCAGTTACTTGGTTAATCCACTTTATAACTATCCTGACTTACAACAGGGTGTCAAACTGGCAGTCCGTATCACATAGGCCACACCCACCCCAGTTCCGTAAAGGGGAAAAACATCATGATATATCACATGACAGTAACATGACGGCATGAGTTTGACACCTGTGACTTAGAAGATAAGTCAAGGACTAGCAGCATACAATGTTGTTTTCAAAATTGACTCTACTGCATAGATAAATAGTTCCTGGCCGAAGAATTTTAAAACAAGGAAACACGGTTGCAAAAGTTGAGTGGGATTTTTAGAAAAGTAGTTTAGAACTTCTATACTATCATTGCATTCTCTCAAAACCACTTGGAAAGTCATCTACAATTATCGTTGAATCTACTGACCTCCCGACTTTGAGAAGTAGAAATGGGGCTTGAAGCTACTACAAGTCCTATAGTTAACAAAAAAATCTTCCCACCTGAGCTCCATTTAAAAATAAAATAAAATACATGTCTTATATACTTCTTCATGCTGTTTCATGCTTCATAGCTGGCTGAGGAATTCTGGGAGTTGAAGTCCACAAGTCTTAAAGTTGCCAAGTTTGGGGACCCCTGTTTTGGAAGATTTTTAAAAATAGCAGCACCATTTTTAAAGACTAAGTTTATTGTAGCTTCAAATGTATCATAGGTGAGCCAGTAATAAATTGGCTTAGCCACCATATCAGCACAGAACTAATAACTCTTAGGTGTCCGTGTCCGTGTCGATGTGTGTGTGTGTAATTTCATCAAAGACACCTTGGGAAAAATGTTTAGCTCAATAGCTAATTGCAATTATGGTTACTCTACTGCTTCTATTGTTATTTTACCATGAAATTAGTAAAATCCAGTTATTACAGATCTTGTTAACTTCCTGCTAATCTCTTAAGAATCCTTCCATCTGACCACTTTGTGCTTCCTAAACAATCATGGTAAATGTAGTTTGATATTCGCTTCAGGGTTAGCACTCCTGTTTTGCTATTCTCACATATATAAAGGTATGTGGATATGTTGCATCAACATACCAAACATTTCTTACTTCTCAAAAATATTAGGATATAATTATTAATTCCCCAAAAATTGTAAAAAAAAATGAATATTGCTGTATGACAGACTATTTATTTGTCTTAATAGATGATAGCTAGCTAGCTATAGATAAATGATAGATAGATGTGAGACAGACAGACAGACATGTTCCTTTTTACAGTTTAGCTAGTGAGAAACCTATGGTCAGAAAATCAAAGATTTATATTGTTTTCTCTTGATTACTATTCAAATATAGTTGCTCAGTTGATTAAACCATAATGTCAGTTTGCTTAGACTTGGTTTAGTGGGCTGTGCTGAAGCTATTAAATGCACCTTTGCTTAGAACAATGAAAATTGAATGGCATATTATTTTTGTTTTAAGAACTCACAGTTATGTCCTATTTTCTACTCATGGAACAGAATTTCAATATTCATCTCTACTTCTCCCTTCCAAAGGCTAGAGGACTTTCAAAGCATTTTAGGAACACAGGGAAAAAATGAACTATGGGGAATCCTAAGATGTGGGACAAAATATTATGAATAAATAAATAAAAATAGTCATACATATCTGATGCATGGCTGGCCATCAGAGGGTTTCATTGCCCCAAAGACAAAACAATCTAGAAGTTAAGGAGAATTCTCCAAAGGCCAATACTATGAAAAACATGTTACTTAGTTAGAAATGAGCAGCTGTACTGGTGATGCATCAAACTGTCAAGTAGTCGAGAATATTTAACTAAGAAGAAATTGTGTGGATTTTTTTTTTTTATGTTGGATCTTTTAACTGTGCATGAAATGAAGTCTGAAATAAACATTCCTGGGGCTACTACTTGAATAAAGAAACATGAATTTATATTCATGTACCCTGCTTCTGTTATGTGAAAGCAAAAATTAGTGTGGCCTAGTTTTCAGTTACGCTATATTGATCCATTTCATTGGACTTTTTCCTTGACTTCCAGATGCGCACTCAGTAGAATAAAAATCCAAAGTTTTAGGTTGAATAAAGGATCACAAATCCACCTTATTATATTCAATTCTAGATACTATATTTTTAAAAATTAACAATGCCTTATTCTATATTTTTAAAGTCTGTATTTTATGTTTTTTGTTTGAGTCATTATTTGGTAGCCATCTTGAGTGCCTACTTGCACGTGTAGACAAAATGGTAGATGGAAGAAAGGATTAAAACAAACTAAATTATTTAGGACAAGGCGAACAATTGTCTGTAAATGAAGTCTAATAAGCTGTGATTGAAGAACTACATGTGTTTGTTCTAACTGAACAAACCTCTTCATCAATTGCAATATTGAATATGTTAAAAAATGCACTAACAACTACATTTTTGGAAGTTAAAGTCTACCTATCCTAAAACTGTCAAAGCTGAGAAACACTATTTTATTTAATCAAACCAAAGGAAATGAAAACTTTCATAATAATTCAGTACAATGTTTGCCTGCAATTCTCCTTGAAAATTGGGAGGGGGGAATGCATGAACAAACTAGGACACATTATTGCATTCATTGGTTCCTTTTTAGAAAGAAGTTTGTCAATTCAGAATTGAAAAACTCAGTGAGATGATGCATTGAAAACAAAATTAAAATTATCCTAGCAATGGATTATAGGTATAATATTATGACAATATATTTTAAGCAGAACTGATTTTATTGAGCAATATTCACTTTGAGTTCCAGCTGATAATTAATACTGGACAGGGCACAGTCTTTCTACAAAAGAAAAGTCCATTTGTGATCATCCTAAATTCCTTCCCTTCAATAATTTAATTCAGAATACAGATGATTTTATCACTGTCGTTAAGCTGTAGGGAAATGATTGAAAATGAGAAAATTCTCAGATACTTAAAATCATAAAGGGGTCCAGAATAAGGTTCCAAATTATCTCCAATTCCATTGTACTGAAATTCCCTAAGATTATTAATCTTAACGAGTAAAAAACCAATAGTTAAAAATAATTAGTTGGTTTAATTGTACTAAAAGACCTTTCATATGAAACATATTTATGAAAGATATTAAACTCAGTTGAGCTTAACTATTTGAGTCAACATACGCTTGGAAATTTATGTTTTTGAATATCCATAATATTGCAGAACTACTGAAATCATAAATATGTGAACACTGAAATATGTTGATGAATAACTTTTTGTAGTCTTTCTTCTGCAAACAAAATTAAATACCAATAAGGTACCTTTTCTCTCCCACTTCCAATGTTCCATAATTAAATATATCATGTTGGCTCCTTTGCTGATTAATGGACTCCAAAATAATAATGAAAAATTATGTTTACCATATTGATCACACCTGACATTTCAAGCCACAAACAATACAGTACATTTTTCCCCTAAGGGGAAAATGCATTTGCATCACCGAATTCATGAACAGAATGAATAGCCAGGTAAAGCTAGCATTTACACAGGAAAATACAGTTCATGTTTATGTTGGAGACAATTTTTTTACTGATTGTTTTTTTCTTTTTTCCCCTTTTTGGTGACCCTTTGATCTTTGCCATTAAATATTTAAGCATTAACAGAAATAATAGGTTGACTCAGGAAGCTGACACTGAGACCAAAATAAAACTTGTCATCTTGCTGCTTAGAAAAATATCTGAAATTCAGAATCTTTCATTAGAAACCTGAGAAGTCAGTTCATATTTCATGATCTGCATTGGCTGGAAGAAGAATTTCACAGTAAGAGCTTTGCTCTTAAATAAGGTAAAAGTAAAGGAATCCCTGCAGATTTTACTTCTCTTGTTGTAGCCAACTCTAGGGGACGGTGCTCATCTCCGTTTCAAGGCCACTGTCCAAAAATGTTAAAGTAAAGAAAGTATTGTAATTATTGAAACAAAATGATTTGGATTCAATGGATGATTTAAGATAGTGCAGGATGCTAATCTAATTCTGGGTCAAGGATTCTTGATATGTTTGTGTTCATATCCAACAATGGTAAATATGCATTCATACACTCTTCTATACACTCTTCTGTATCAAGCCAATTCCCAAAAATTTTACATCCACGTATTTATTACAGGGATAATGAGAAAAGAGAGTTCATCCTTCTCAGCAATTAATCATTTTTCAGATTATTACTTCCTAGTTGTTATTAGCAGTGAAAAAGGGGATACTGGGTCATTTGTCTCCCAGCTACAGTTGTTGTATTGGAGGATAGAAAAAAAGTGGAATTCTCTTTGACCCCCTACAACAAGAGTCCCCAACCACCAGCTGCAGCCCACTAGTGGACTGCAGCCCATTTGGAACCAGGCTGTGTGAGCAGGGGGTGAGCACACACACGCAGCTTCATTTGCATGAGTGTTGTGCGCTCATGGTCACAGATGAAGCTCCACTTGTGCAAACAGTAGACACTGCTCATGCAAATGGAGTTGAGCGCATATGCCCACCACTTGCAAAAATGGAGTTGCACACATGCCTACCACTCACACAGAACTATCCCATGGGCCGCCAAGCCAGAAAGGCTGGAGATGGCTGTCCTAGACCAGCAATGGGGATGTAAAGACAACTACAGCTTGCTCACTTGCTCAATAGAAGAAAGTTTTTCTATTCTTGTCATGCTTTGAGGAATCCAATTTTTGTCTGCCCCCCTCTTTTCTTCATCAAAGATTGATGCTGGAAAAGGTGAAACTGGAAAGACTGGGGTGATACACTCTATTCAGCTGGGACTAAGTTACACTAAGTTACTCCTCCCCAACAGTGCAAGGGACAATAATGCTATCGACTCTAAAGTATCTTAAAGTGATAAAGATGGCCAAACAGATCAAGGTGAATAATGTTTTATCTAGTGCTTAAAACAGGAGTCTCCAACCCCTGGTCCGTGGACCAGCCCCGGTCCACATCATGCCAGAAACCAGGGAAGCCCCATCCATGGGATGCAGGCAGCATATGAAACCATGCCCCATCTGGTCTACAAAAAAACTCTCTGCATGGAACCTGTCCCTGGTGCTTAAAAAGGTTGGAGCCACTGGCTTAAAACATATCAAGATATGATCCCAGATATTGATTATTTAGTAAATAAAGGAAGTATGGAATAAAAATATAGATGTTTAGTTGCGTTATTGTTTTTAAAATAAACATATCTCAGATGAAATAAAGATTTAAATAATCTTTTATTACTCCGTATATTCAGAAAGCAATAACTTTGGAAAGAAACTGACAAAAGAAATAAAGTTTTAAAGAAGTAACTTTAAAAGTTTATTTCTTTTTTCAGTTCAGTTTTTTTTTTCTTCCCAAATGTATTGCTCTTTTAATGCACTGGGACCATATAATGATATTTATTTTGAATTCAGGTAGCTAACAGTAGTATGGGAAAGAATAAAATAGATCCATTTTGTAATGTTTTTGTAAGTCCTGCAGAATTCCTCAGTGAAAACTCTAGTAATAGTGAAAAAGCTTCTACAACATACCAGTTTGCTTTCAAAATGAATAGTATCTTCTACAGAACCATCTATAAAGTGATATAACCCATCTAGACAATTCTTTATGTTGTAAAGAAGCATCTTGAAATAGCTTCTGATTGCTGCATCCTTGGGAATTCATTGCAGTTATGTAGATTATTTAATATCACCTTGGTAGCAATCTGTTGCTATGTAGATTTTTTGGGAAGACCTTCTCAATTCATAGAGCGGTCAGAAGATAAAATATATGTAATATTTTTACTAACGTGTCTCAAACTCATTGTTTTGTTTTGTTTTTTATTTTGATAGAGTAAGGGATTCCCTTCTTAAAGGTCACAGGGGATACAAGAGACCTTCAGGAAATACTCTTTCCCCAGATAAGATATACAGCTCCCACCTAATTGAAATTATGGAAATATTACTTTATATTAATTCTTTAGGTCCTAGCTGCCTGATTATGAATAACTATCCTGGATTTGATCTGGATTTTATGCTTTCTGTGGTGATTTTGAATTTGGATATTGTTCTGATTTACTTATTTATAATAGGCAGCCCTCAACTTATGACTGTAATGGAGCCTGTCCATTTATAACAGTCATAAATTGGGTTGGTTATAAAGCAGGTCATCTCCATGATCAATATGATCTTTTTGTATGAAGTGAATAGGGGATCATAAAATGAATGTTGCAGTCATTAAATGAATGCCACAGTCATTAAGAAAACCTATTGTTCACGATGGATATTTTTGTTGAAAACTGGACATAAATGCTAAATGTGGGCAAAAAATGGTATAAATCACAGTCAAATGACAATGGGATGCTCTAAACGGCCATAAATGTGATCTGGTTGCCAAGCACCCAAAATGCAGTCAAGTCAGGAAGGCCTAGCTACTGGCATTTTAGAACTGGTTTGTAAGTCCTTTATAACTTGAGTGGCTGCTAAGCATCTAAAAGAAGTCAAGGACTCCCTGTATTATTATTTTTATATTGGTTTTGTTGATGCTGTGGCCTTTTGTGACTGGGGCAGAATATAAATAAAAGTTCATTATGAATAAAAGTTTGTTACCTTTTTTTTTCCTTCCTATCCCATAAGAATATAAAGCAAGTTTTTTTAATGATGCAAATCTGCAATAGCAAAAACAAAAAAAGGGGGTTAAAAAACTCCAAGAGCAACGAACAAGGGAAATGCTACCATTAATTTTTAACTGGATTGTTAACTTGACTTGCTTTGTTCCCAAGAACAGGTGAATCCTGACTTTTTGAAGGAGGCAAAAGGCTGTTCCCTACTAATAGTTGCTGGAAGAGTGCATTTCATACACATTACACTATCTCATTCCATAATGTTTTCTAATTAATTTGAATGGTGAAGCATTGTAAAAATAAAAACAGAAAACACGCTATGCAACATTTGGTTCCACTGAGCCGTTCAAGAGCATAATTGTTAACAGTTCTTCCACATTCTCACTGTGTTCAAATCTCTTACTTGGTTCCTGACTACAGATGGTCCTATTTTTGCAATGCAGTTAAGCCCATCCTGTCATAAACTAGTTACTGTTGTGTTGTGAGCCCCGAAAAATGTATATATATATAATTTGCAAAGGAAAATTAATTGATATTTTCCTTATTTCTCTGGAACATTTATCTTTGAATATATGTTGCATCTGGAATCTGGGCCTGAGGAAGAAAGGAAGATTTTAATGTGGTTTTAAAAGCAACAAAACTCTGAAGAGAATTAAGGACCGTTACCCATGAAAAATGTGCATGCAGCTGAAGATGGGTGATGATAAAGTTGCTGTGCAGTCAATTTTCATGGTCCTCACATATTGATTCTCCTTCATCATTTATTACTCTAAAGCAGGGATTGTCAAACTGAAGGCCGAATCCAGCCCGTTATGTGGTCAGATCCAGCCCACAGGGCCATCCTGGTCTACCCAATGCGAAGAGGAAAGATCGGGCCAGCCTGGCTTCGGCCTAGTCTATCCAATGTGAAGAGGAAACGTGCCAGCAGTTTGGGGAGTGGCATCAAACCAGCCACACCACCCATTTGGCCACCCATCCAGTCAGCCATGCCTGCCTGGCCCCCCGAGGTCAACCACAGCCCTGATGCGACCCTCAATGAAATTGAGTTTGATACACCTGGGCTAAAGATTCAGACCTAGATTTCCTTGTTTGGCACTGTAACCCTAACCCTAACCCTAACCCTAACCCTAACCCTAACCCTAACCCTTACAATAGTTATAAAACTTATAACATGTTTTATTAAAGGAATAAAGGAATCCAACCTTAATTCATCTAGGAACCTTTTAAGGTCGAACAGATTATTCTAAAAATCTATTTTATTGTTCAAAGCTCATAGTCTCTCCTCTATATTGTTTCCTTCCATTATTTAGTATTTTCTGGAATTACTATGTCATGAAACAACTTAATATATGGTCGGATCACTCTAGCAAGTTTCAGAGAACAGAAGAGTCCAGCACTGATGTTGACCTGCTCTTGAATTATCCACCTATGTTTTATGCTATTCTTTATTCTATTTTTTAAAAAATTAGTTAACTTCAATCATTAAAAGAATAAAACTTTTCTTATTGTCTTTTCTTCAGCAAAAGGATGAAAAACTTCTAAAGGTGAAAGAAGTCTACTTTACAAAAACTTTAATTATTTACTAAGGAAAAAGAAACATTGTTTCTTTGACAATAATATACTAATTAGTTCCTAAAGCAAAAATATAATAGCAATTTTTTAAAAAGAATAAAAATAATGTCCCGCAAAAAGAAAACTGCATTTTATTGACTTTCCTCTTTGCAGCTTGACACCCAAGCTACATAAGCTAGAAGGAAGTACCAACAAGCTTGCAGAATTCCAATATTTGCAAGATAGAAAAAAAAAAGTGCAAAGACACATGCAAATCTTATAAAACTTATGTTTCATTGATATAAATAAAAACTACTGACTGGGGAAAGAAGGAGAGGGAGGGAGGGAGGGATAGGGGAAAGTATTGTTTGTCTAAATTCTTGAACTACAGCATTTCACTCTATTTTCTACTTGTGATGACTAGCTTGGAATAGTAACAAAGAATGCCTTAGTTGAAGCTCATATTCCATTTTGTGATGACTATTTTACTTCTTTTGTACGGAGCTTTGTTTCCATGAGTGCATATAGACTGTAAATCACATCTTCTTTCAATGTCAGAATTGCATTGTATTTTCTGATCATTTAATTATTCCTTTCTTCCTTCACCAATAGTGCCAACAGGCAAAAACTAGCAAAATCTAGGTAAGCATTGGATGGGAAAAAAGAGTCAACATCTATTTGCTACCATCTAGCAATCCTCTGAATTTTTGCACCTGGAAATGGTAGACCTTATCTCAAAAATGTACAATAGGTACTTATACGATTGGTTTTGAAATACTTCTCTTTCAAGGCAATAATAGCCTATCTTGATGAAAAGAAACACTTCTGTTTTTTGCTCTTAGAATTAATCAGCTTATTAAACCTTCATAAGTAAAAAAAAAGTTCTATGAAAAGTCATTCTCGTGTAGTTCAGAGCTATAAAAATGCCAATGGTACTTAAGAAAGCAAAAAGAATGCTTCCATTTTACACATTGTTTTTCACTGCTTCTGCTTGAAGGGCTGATACTGACAACTAAAGGTGGAAATTGTAGAACAATGAAGGTCTGTTACTCATAACCTTGGGTTTTTTTGCTTCAGTGTCTGAAAGTCAATCTCTATCTTTTTCTAGAGTGAGATTTATTGGCTTCTGATTCATAGCAACACTGATGCAATGAAATTTGTAATTTTTCTCAACTGCTAGAGTTTCATGAATCAGATGCTTTCTTGCACTGGAGCAGCAAACACATCTAAGAAATTAGCTAAGGAAGAAAAATAGATGGAGAAATGGATTGCAGAGGAATGGAAACAGGGAGGATGAAAATGGAGAGAGGGAGTATGGCGACAGGGAATGTGTTTTTGGCATCTATTCCTGCCATATCTAAAGAGGGAAAGAGGGAGAAAGGGGGGGGAAAAAGAGAGGATGAATAGCAAGCTGTCCTATCACAAAGCATGACACTCTCTTTCTGTAACATATTTAGTTTCTAGAATAATTTTGGGTCCCACCAGAGTCCACACTGAGATTTAAAAAAAAAATAGAATATTCAGTGCTTTGTTTGAAAGTCAATCATTCTACACACAATAATAAGCAAAGTTAAAGAAAGAGAGAGATGGAACATTTTTACCAATGATTTCAAAGACAATGGAAAACCTGTGGGATTGGCTACGCCAACCATGAATTTCATGATATAAAAACATGCATCTTTCCCATATATATCTTTGGTAGTTATTTTGTTAACATTTCCTTATTCATATTCATACAATATTTAAATGACCATAGGTCTGAAAACATTAATTATTTCTAGTAAATTGCTTACTTCTGTGTGAAGTAGACAAGTTGGTGACTCCAGAAGTTATATATCTGATAAAGCCACTGACTCTTTCAATGAAAGATGAGGAAGTGGGATTTAGGCTAGGACAAGGTAAATGAGTTTTTTTCTTGTTTTTATCAGTTTTGCTACAAGTTAAGATTACAGGATTAGATTTCCTGGTTAGGCCTGGAAATAATAACCTATTGTAGGACATCACCAGGCTAAGCCTGAGTCAAACGTGTCATAAGTCACAAGTCCCTGTGTGCCCACAAGAGATCTAAATCCAGCCTACCTTCAATGCCTTTCTTATCTTCAGCACATTTCCCTTGAAATCCCTAATCATGTAGGGAACTTACTCTTGCAGTGTAACTTTAAACTCATTTGAACTGTCTGTATCTCCTGATTTCCCCAGCACTTGAAAGAATTGGAATTGGAATTGGAGTTAGTAGGACACATTTGGCAGATAAAATATAGAATTATAGCCTTATGAAGTTAGAAAAGATCACAAAACTCATTTAGTACATGTTTTTCAAACTTTAAGATCTATGTACTCCAATTCCCATAATTTTCCAACCAACATAAAGAATTTTATTCTTTTCTATTCTGCTTTGTTCAATTGTGCAGTTTTATATCATAGTTTAGATTTTCTATCTTTCATTAATTGCCTCTTTGCTATTATTAATTGCTAGTTCATGTATTCAGGTGTAGGTCTTCTATTATTTCGTTCAGTTATCTATTTTCCAGATACTATAATAACTCTATTATATTTCTTTAAAATAATTCCTTTATACATTATTGCTCTAAAGATGATTTTGTACTGGTATGACCTGCAGTCCAAAACTGCTTGAATGTGGCCACTGTGGTATAAAAAAAGAAGGAGGGATGGACACTTAAACCTTTAGCGTTAAACCCAGCGGTGGGCTGCACATACTTTAACAACCAGTTATCCTAGTGCAGAACCAAAAATGTGAGCACACACGCACACTCCCCCTTCATGTGGCAAAACCACGGAGATTTCCAGTATGTGGAAGCCAGGGTGACTAGATTGGATGAGGTGTGGAAAGCAGCTGGGATGCGAGGATTGAGTGAATGAGCAAAAACATGAGATTTATAGGATGGGATAGTGCCTGGGCCCAGTTGGTGATCATAAATACCGGTATGATTGAACCGGTCTGAACCGGCATCAGCCCACCACTGGTTAAACCTTTTAGTCCTGGGGAATGGGAAATTATCTTTTCTCTTCAATCCAAAATATCTGATTGTTTAGTTCAGGGGTGCTTAGATCTGGCCCATGAGGCTGCCCTGGAAACAACAAACAACCAGCCCATGGTGCCTCTGCCAGCGAAAAGGGAGCTTGCGAGGACCATGTACGGCCCTCCCAAGCTCTGTTTTTGCTGGCATAGGGTTGCAGGAAGCCATCTCAGCTGAAAACAAAGCTCAGGAACCTGTTTTCACTGACACAGCACTCGGGCCACAGGGACCCCTGACATAAGTGATGTCAAGCTGGCCATGCCCCCCCAACCCCCCCCCCCAGATCAAACACAACCCTGATGCAGCCCTGAATGACACCACTGGTTTACCAAATCTCTCAATTGCTGCCAAACATGGAAACTTTGTTACTTCCTGTAAATATGAACTTCCAAATGTAGATAGACA
>JANHFL010000681.1:169858-181606 GCA_032468155.1 Oxyrhabdium leporinum
TTATTTATTTATTTATTTATTTATTTATTTATTTATTTATTTATTTATTTATTTATTTATTTATTTATTTATTTATAGTTAATTGGTTGGTTGGTTGGTTGGTTAGTTATGTTCCATCTTTATTATTTTTATAAATAACTAACACACTTTCCTTCTCCTATTTTTCCCACAGCAACAACCCTGTGAGATGACTTGGGCTGAGAGAGTGACTTACCCAAAAGTCACTCAGCTGGCTTTCATAGCTAAAGTGGGACTAGAACCCATGGTCTCCCAATTTCTAGTCTGGTACCTTAACCACTAGATCAAACTGAACATCGTTTATTTAACTGTACAATCATCTCTACAGATTTTACCCCGTGCTTCAATTAAATTAAAAGAGAAAATGGAATAAAACAAAACAAAATAGAAGGAAAAACACATTACATTTCTAAAAGGAAATCAACTAATCTCATAAAGAGAGCATAAGAAGACAAAAATATGTTTAATGAAGGCCCACCTCAAATCAATATTTTGTTTCCTACAAAGGATACTAGGTGGAAGCCTCCAATCATTGTTCCACAGCAGTTCCTTTGCTAGAAACAGAACATCTTGCCTGAAGGCCCACACACATACATATTTTCATAGCACTCAAACTTACTAATGAGTTGGGTCTTCGAGTGCAGACTGTCCTAATTCAATGCCAAGATTGTGTCCCTGACCATATTGATTTGAATCCGGAACCAGGAACAGGGTACTAACTATATCAGACCTCTGTGGATATAAAAACTCCAATTAGCTAGATGACTAAAGAAAACTGCTGGGTGAGGTAGAATGCCCTGAACATCTGTCTCCAAGTGACCTCAATCAAGTGAACTCTGCAAGAAAATGTTGGCATTAGAATAGTCATAGATTAGCCTCATGCAAGTAATGAAATCTTTGGAGAACTTGACAGCAATTTATACTTGGCTACACTCAAGATGATTTAACATTGGAGGTCATGTAGCTTTAGTGAAATTGTTCTCTGACGGTACAAAGAAAAAAAATACCATAATCTAGGTGTTTTTTTTTTCCTTTCCTTAAATTGAATTGTTGCTGGTAAATGAGGGAGGCAGGCAGACAGGCAGGCAAAAGGATATTTTAGTCCTTGTGCTTATTTGTTTTTATAAAACAGTGTAAATATTAAGAAAAATAGTGGTGTTTTCTCCTGTTGCATTTTTGGTTCCTAGTTCTCTCTGTTAGCCTTGAGACCTTGTCAAGATAGACTTTAGAAACAATCATATTTCTATTCAAGATGAAAAAACTAGCAGAAAGCTCAAAGGGAAATTAAAGATTCGGGGTATCATCTTGGTGGCAAGCACCTTACCGAGCATTACGTTAAAACTGAGAAATGAAAATCCAGTGACTCTTGAAAATCACACATAATGACACAATGGCCAATGATAATGAGGTCATTAGTGCATATAGTCTGTCACACCAAGCATGCCATTCCACGTATTTACCAATATGGTGATGGAATTCACAGTGGCCATTGATATGAATGTTGCTATGATATGATCAGTGATGGATCAGATTGAATTTATCTAGTGAAGGGTGATAATCTCTTTGTCTCACGTAGAAATTAGTGTGAATGAATTTCACAATGAATCTGGAGTTATGCCAACATTTATGTTTTCCTTCTTTAAAGAAGTCAATTAAATATCCAATGGCTGCGTTTGAGCAACAGCAAAGCTTAGTCTCAAAGAGTACTTTTTGAAAAAACAACTGGACTGCTTTTTCCAGTTGTGATGAAGCATCTTGGATGAGAATTGGAGAATTGGATGACAACTGATGAAGCTTCTTGGATCAGAAGCGAAACATCTTCAAGGAAAATATAGTGCAGCTGCTTTTCAAACAGCACCTTTGAAACAACTATGACCTGGATGACTGAGAAACTCCATAGACATTCAGCAAAGCTTAGTGTTCACTGGTTAAATTTAGTTTTTCTCTCTCTCCCTCTTCTTCTCCTTCTCCTTCTCCCTCTCCCCCTCCCTCTCCCTCTCTCTCTCTCTCGTACTATGTTAGCATAGTTCTTTTGATCACTGTATTGTATAAACCTGGAAAAATTGCTAAATTCAGTAACCAAGTTATGCATGTCAGGAGAATGCCGTCCTTTCCCTAAAGTGGTTAGAAACTGAAGTCTGTTTAATATTGTCTAATAATTGGAACTGAAGCTCTCATCACCCCAAAGAAACTTCTTGTTAATCATATTAGGAAATTTGAATTCTAGAATTAAGTAACCCCAATTACTGAGAGATAATGGGGGCAGAACTAATAAAAAAATGAAGAGAGGCAGAAGAGCACATAAAGAGATGCTTGCTATTTGCTTACTTGTTACAGAAAATAAGGAGAATAATTTTCCCCCAAATAATTCATTTCTAGAAGGAATTTCTGCAGGAACTTGTTTCATTAATTATAGTTTTTTCTATCCCTTGCTTATCCACTACATTTATTCTTTATCCTTTTCAATAATAAAAGAGTTAAAATGAAGGAAATATATAAATATTCTATATAAAATTATGCATATTCTTTTACCATTTAATCTAGATATATCATTTTGAGTGGAAGCACTATTGACAGCAGACCCATTGCCCTGAATAAAGTAAAGCTCTTGAAGCTGGCTGACTTAATTGTTTAATGTTCTTAATGTAATACCCGTGTCGCATGGAAGGATTATATCATATCAACTTCTGAAAGTTGGAACAGATGCCATTCAGAATCATTCACTACTGGAGCATTACGGTAAAAGCTGATGTCATCATCTTAAATCAGTTGCTATGTAATGACTGTTTTAAGAATGTTTCCCATCTCCAAACTGAATTTTGTCTTCCCAATTTACAGCAAAGGAGGTAACTTTAGCAGGTTCTAATGGACCAATATGGACCAGATCCTGTGTCCACCTCCAAGACACTAGAGCTGCTCTCTTACTTGATGGCAACCATGGCAGAATTAAAACCTATAACATATCTGTATCACAAGCTGAAGAATATTTTTTTAAATGGGCACTTGGGGGATATTTAAAGCATGGACTAAAGAAGTGCAATCTATGATAAAACCTCATCAATGTATTTATATCCTTAAAAATGTCAAAATGACACAACAGGTCCGAGATTAAATTTCATTCATCAAAAAAGGCACTAGACATGTACTGGATTCCCCAAAGAATGTACTTTAAAGAATGGTTACTGGGTTTTCTTTGCTGGAGCTGAAAAAAAATGAAGGTTCACTGACCCATAGGATAGACAGAAGAGACACCAGCATTGCTAGTGTTCCACAAGGCTCAAACTTGGCCAAACATGGATTAGAACTGTTGCTAAGGTTTATTTTGTCATGGCAACAGCAAAGAAGTATAAATACTTCTCAGCCCTTATTACATGGTGGATAGCTGTCCTGTGCCCCTGCTTTTGATGACATCTGTCCTCTTGGATAGAAGGAGCTTGGAGAATCCCTTGCAAGGATTTGCAGAAGAATTTGTTCAGCTTGTGACATTTGGTTACATTTGGATGGTGCCCTTATTGTATATCCCAAGGAGGTTTCTGGAGAAAAGTCTTGCTTGGTTGACTGGAAATGGTTTAAACCTGTTAGACCTCATGAAGTAGACAAGGTTTTTATGATTGTAAACTTAGCCACCTGCTCTTTACATCTGTGCCCCTCATAACTTGTTGAAGTGTGCTTATTCTAGTGGTAGTTAATTCTTCTTTGAATGAATGGGTTGTTCCTTTATCTATTACATAGGCCTTGGTTTATCCCCTTCACAGAAATCCATCACTGGACCACACTATCCTGGACAATTTTTTGTCCAATTCTAGCTTCCCCTTTTGGAAAAAGATGACAAAGAAGATGGTTGCACAACAACTTCAGAAATCCTGAATGAAATGGGTTATGTGGGTTTTTTTCCCCAGTTAGGATTTAAACCCAGGTATGGGATGAAAATGACATGAGTCATGCTTTTGGATGATTTCTGATGTTGGTGGGATGGTGTGTGTGCATCCATTATTTCCTTACTTCAATATGCTCAACCATACTAGCCTTCTGGACTGACTCAGGAGATTGGGAGTGGGTCACACAGTCCTATGCTGATTACCTTCTATTTTCAGGGTCAGTTCTAGTCAGTTGTGACTGGAGTGAGGGAGAAATCTCATCCTTGGTCCTTACTGGGTGGAGTACTCCAGGGGTTGCTGCTATCTCCACTCTTATTCAATATTTACATGAGGCCACTGCACGATCAGTATGCTGATGATACCTGATTATGCATCTCTGCCTTGGTGAATTAAGTGATGCTGTTTATATCTTGAGGTCTGGATAGGGAGCAACAAGCTTCAGCAAATCTGAGTGACAAAACTGAATGGGTTTTGGTTTTGGAGTCCTTTGGTTGTAGGACTACGCCATCTTTAGTGATAAATTGGATTAGACATCTCAAACAGACCTCGTACATAATCTGGGTGTCCTCCCAGATTCACAATTCCTGCTTGAAAAAGGTGGCCTTTGCACAACTTTATGTTAAGTGTCAACACTGCATCGATTCCTGGATTGAAGGTTCTTCTCACAGTCACTCATGCCCTAGTCACCTCCCAATTGGACTATTATAATCAGCTCTACATGGTACTACCTTGGAGAGTATCTGGAAACTTTAGCTGGTGCAAAATGCGGCAGTGAGGGCAGTCAGTTGTATTTCTAGAACAACATATGTTATATCTCTGTTCTGCAAGCTGAACTGATTACCAGTATGCTTTCAAGTCCAATTCAAGGTTATGACTTTTAATTATGTGGTTTTGACCTTTAATTATCTCAGGATGATCTTTCTATAAGGAACATGATAGCTGCAGTGTTCTGTGAATGATACCTAAAGTTTTCTGAATGAAGCATTCAAATGTTTCTTATCAATAAACAAGGAAACATAGTGCAGAATTTAAGTCTTGTTTTACTCCCCAGCAACTGTTTCACATCTTCTGTTTGTACAACAAAAGAAGAATAGATCTAATCAGAGCATTTGCATCTCATAACTGTACAGCTGAATTCCTATCTTAATGCTGGCAAAGATGCAGTATGCAGATTATACAAATGAATGCTATAGCAGTTGTCTTTTCAATGAGAGCATCAAGAACATAATAATGATGTGTTGACATCTTCAGAAATTTTCAGATGCATGCAAAATCACATTTTCAGAAAAGTCTTTTCCTTTTGCTTCTTTTTTTCTGTAGCCCAAGTCATCCTTATGCATACGTAATAAGCAACATACAGAGCTGGGCCACATTACTGACCTTCCTCTCAATGGTATATGGCCAGTTTGCCCATGCCCTGACTGAAGGTTATCTGAATAGAAATCTACACACAAGTCATTCTTCTCTTTTTAGTGTTGTTAGAAAATACCCTTTCACTCCTACAAACACTAGTCAGTTTTATGTAGCGTTTCTTTTCATTTTGTTTTCGAATTGGCCTGGACAACTCATGGAAATGTAAGGGACAATTTGATAAATTAAAAATAATTATGGGCTGCAAATTGCATGCCACGAAACAAGTGGTGTTGATGAGGCCTGGAGGCATTGGGAGTGCCCAAAAATGTGTATTTTGGGGCAGTGGCATGGTTCCTTTCTGGAAGGGACACTATTTGGTGGCAGTGAATTTATTGAATAATTGAAAATGCCAGCAGGCCACACAAAGTTTCTTGAAAGGGCACGTGCAATCCACGCAGCCATAGATTTTGCAGGCTGATCTGGGACACCTTCCCCAAACTTTTAGCTTAACATTAGGAAAGCATTCTAATTCCAGTCCCATCTAAACATATTTGGCACTGTAGCTCCCCAAGTTCCTAATAGCATGGAATCTCTTTTCCCAAAGCTAGGAATCTATAATCCCAAAATTTCCATTGACTGACCAAATGGAAATTAATTAAATCAGGGAATCCTTAATTTTTTGCCATCATGTTTCCCTTTGTTGTTATTAAATGTACACACACACCCTAAAATTCCAAAACACAAAGAAAGCATAGATGAGCAATGCAAAATACACTTTGAGAAAGGTGGATGTAGATGTAACTAAAAAGTTGCTCATATCTCCCTGAACTTGAAGATGGCTGTTGTGCTTTCTCATGAATTCTCTGATTCCAGATAGCCTTCTAGTACACCTAGGAGTTGTATACCAGTTTAATCAAGAAATCCCCATCTATGTGATCTACTACCACTACAAAGTGACTGTGAATCTCAGGATAAAGAGGAACTCCATGACACTCAATAATAAAGGCTCTCCAGAACCAGCCAGCATGCAGCCAAATGGGGAAATGGTAGACCGGGGAAGCTGCCAAATGAGGTGTGTTGTCCCAGACAACAGTTGAAAGAGAGAGAGAGATCTGTGTTGCAGGATTTTTATAGTGATTCTGGAGAAATGTAAAGTGGGAATGTGTCGTTCATTGTCCTGACTCCATTTGAATGTTTTCTTTGTGTGCAGAAGAGGAGACTGAGTCTAACAGGAAGGGTAACATAAAGAGCCACAGAGGTGAACTTCAAGAAATTATGCAATAGCAGCTGCTGAAACAAAACAAAACAAAACAAAAATCTGTTTTAACCTCAGAAAATGAGAAAAGCATAAAAAAAAAACTTGTTTCATAACGGAGATCACCTTGAAGTAAAGGACTGTTTTTTCATTCATTGAAAATCTCAGTTTATTTTATTTATTTTCTGATATATTTTATATGCCTTTGTTATACGTTTCTCTTTCCATTTTTTAAATCTTCTCCTTTTCATCCATTTATCAGGCAGTTATTTATGCAACCACAACCGTTTCATCAATTATATCTCCCCTTTTTTTTCTTTTTCCTTTGGTATTGTTTAATTATCTAATTTATTCAGAATTTCCCAACCATTCTGAATTGTTTCTCCTTTCCAGGTATTTCCATTTCAAAAACAGTTCTACCTCCTCCCATTCTCGTAAATGGGGAAAAGGAATATATCAGCCCTCTGAAGTAAATCAGATAGGAAACTAGATCTAGATCAACAAATTCTACTTTATTGTAAGGTTAATTAACAGAATCTTGCCAATTTAAAAGTACAGACTTGCTAGCATCACGTTTAATTGTTTGGTCAATTAGGGTGGGTCCTTCCCAAGTTTTTTTTTTCTCTGACTCTCAAGCCTCTAGACTCCTGCCTCTCTTGTCTGATTGTTTCCTAGGCAGCATTTCTTCTTCTATTTCCCCAATCCATTGCAGACTATAGTATAATGAGAAGCCAGTCTGTGAGAGATGGTGTCTACAGAAAGTGAGTGGGTATAATGGACAGTAAAGAGGCAGTTGTCCTAGAAAGAGGGAGCACATTCCAAAAAGGGGAGGGGAAGAGAAAAGACAGCCCAGCCCAGAGCAAGATAGAGGAAGAGACTAAGAATAGCCACTCCTTACAATTTCTTAGGATATATATATTTAATGATGAGAATAGAAGGGTTTAGTCTGGCAAGATTCTGTCTATTGTGCATAAGCAAATAGAGAACTAAACTTTGGCTAAATTGTTCTGTCATTCTTGGACTTAGCCTAACTTATTCTGAACTCTAAATGCAAAGAGAAGTGGTGGAAATATCTGACCATATTACTGTGAGCCAAATATTTATTTTAAAACTTTTTTCAAATGACCTCTGACAGAGTTTACAGTGCACTGCCACAGATTCATATCTTCAACAGATATTGCTCTAGTAAACTTTTCTTACCCATATAATAAAACAAGTAGCCAAGGTTAATTCTGGTAATGTATTATTAAAACAGACTATGTAAGCATTTGACACTTGCTACTTAAACATTCATTAGTTGAATAAAAACAGTTTTGGGTTTTGCTAATGTTTCGGCATTTGTGATTTTTTTGCCCTCATGGCCTATAAGTTGTACTAATACTGCAGCTTAAATGTATAGTTTCTGTTTTTTAAAAAAATGTATTGCCTTTCCAGAAATATGTTTGTAGAAAGTAATTCATCTAAAAGAGCTTATTCTGAAAATCTCCCAAGAGTATAAAAATTAGCTTTAGATGTTGCATGGTCCCAACCAATAAAAGTAATATTTCTAATATGCTGAAATTAAACAACTCTAGAGAGTAAATGCAATTTTTCAAATGGGTTATCTGAATGCCAAATCTTTATCATAGGTTTCAACTAGTATAAATCAAAGAGGGAAGCCTAATGTAGTGATTAACCATGGGCCTATATAAGAAACACAATAATGACAGTTCTCTCTCTAAACAGAAAGAAGGAGGAGGGGACATTGAAATCCTATTCGTTTTGTAATGTTATCCCTTTCATCACAATTAACTGTGACGTCAACCACCTGAAGATTCCCAGCACTAATATAAATCTTAGGAATAGACTCATTTTAATTTCAGCAATTCTGAAAAAAAAAATCATTTATAAACTAAATGATGCTTCCTAGGGCTAATTCCTTCAGAAAGACTCCAGGTGAAGATGAAACAAAGTTGTAACCTTATCCTGAATTTCTTTAATGTATTAGTTTTATCTGTCTATTTAACTGGAAGTGTTCAAAATTTGGGTGAGGCTGAGATACATTAAAAAGCAAATTCTGTAAGAAAATCTATTGGTTCATTCTGGTAGATAAAGGGAACCAATGGTGTTAAGAAAGAACTGGAAAGAGATGGGAAGAATTCATTGCTTCCTTCTTCAATTTTAAATAATATTTAAAAATAGATCCCTAATCACACCTAACATTTTCCATGCTAGCTATGAATGGTGACATGGAATACATTTGGAAAGCGGGATTTTTTTTCCTCAATAGTCTTTTGAGAAAGAGTAAAATTCTCCAGCCGTTCAAAAGGTGCTTGTTTTTCCCCCTACTCCAAACAATCAGAAATACTTTTTCTCAGAAATTGTTGCTCCATTCTATATAAGCACTCTCAATAAGTAACCTTTCACTGACATTGCTCAAGTGACATCATTTTCTAGATTTTGTACTATCCTGAGCAAAAGTGATTCTACTCTCCACAAAATCTATAAATTTTGAACTGGAAGAGTCTGAGTTATTATTTTCTTTCAAGCAATTTATTTCTTAGAAAGCAAGATACTGACAATATATTAAGCATCCTTTGTTAGAGTCAGCTGTACATATTAACCATGGCCACATTTGAGAAAAATCAGAATTTAAGATCTCTCTTCTGTTCTATGATAGCCTGAGAATCTTTGCTTATAAAGCTACTGATTTCTTTGCTTTTTTCCATGGCAAAATGAAACCTCTATGCAAATTGTAGATGCTGAAAGACTAAGTTCAACAGTCCATTTGCTATGCATGTAATGCTAGATTTTCATTGGTCATGTTTCCTTGAGTCATATAATAATGCTAAGTATGGATACTACTCTTCTCACAAAGAAGATTAAGCTTCCCAGAAATAAGTCAATGTTGCAACTGTTATTGTTTTTTCATACCTGGTCCTGATTTCCTGTTGTTGAAGTCACAAGGTTTTTTGGTTTATGTATTTACAAATTGGGAACCATTTGCAACTATGAGTAATGCTGTCGAAGTAGATACATTTTCCTTCTGTGAGTAGCCTGGACAGCCAATGGAAGGAAGCCTAAATTATCCTGCCTACCACTTCTTTGTTTCCCAGCATAATGGAAGAAAGTATGAATGAGTAAAGGACCCCAAAGGCAGTGGTGGGTTTCAACCGGTTTCACAACTGGTTCGGTGATCATGCGTGCACACATACACACCTGACACCCACTTTGCGTTTGTGCTCAGCTTCAAAACAATCAGCTTAGCTTCTATTAGTAACACAGTAGCTACAGCTGAGGTGCAGCAATCTTTTCTACCATGCGAATCAGCTGAGAGGATAAAGGAGAGAAAAGTGCAGGGGCGGGTGGGCCAGCCCAGCTGATCATCCCAGCTACCAGTCAGCCAGCTGATCAATCGTCAGAGCTACCAGTTCACCTGAACCGATCCAAACTGGCTGAATCCCACCCCTGCCCAAACGTACCATGGATGGATGGTAGACCACAATAACAATAAGACAAGATGTTCACAATTTGTTTACACATAGAATGGGACAGCCAGTTTGGTGTAGCAGTTAAGGCACCAAGCTAGAAACCAAGAGACTATGAGTTTTAGTCCCATTTTAGATATGAAGCCAGCTGGGTGACTTTGAATTGATCACTTTTTCACATCTCTAGGAAGCAGGAAGTATCAAACCAGTTCTAGGAAACCTGACTTTTGCAGGACTGCCAAAGATCTGATAGGGTAAGCATACACAAGGCTCCACTATCATCAGATAGGATCTAAGAGAAATGCTTCTCTGTTGCCAAGCCTGCTTTGAGGAACAGCATGCCCCATCCCCACCCAATCCAGGGTGCTTTGTAAGACCATGAAGTCCTGATTCTCTTTCAGGCATTGGATCAAGGCACTAAATGAGCCCATATTTAACAGTATTAATCAGTTAGGTAGGAGAATAGCCCTGGGCTGATATGTTGTTAGTTTTTGTTTGGTATCTATCTTTGTTACTGTAACCTGATGTTAGCCGATTAAATTCAAATTTGCAAATCAGTCAGCCATATAAACTGAATCTGTTAACATAATAATGTTTTCCTAAACATTTTTTTTTGTTTTGGATGCTACGTTACTGTCACACATAATTATACTGTCCATATAATTGACATGGATGTGGATTACTTTTTCTCCTTGCCTGATGCAGGATCTAGTCCCCATTAGATTTAAAGTTCTCTTCCTCTGCTTTCTCTAAGCTAAAAATTAAACAAGTTAAAGCACCGGATTAGAAAGTTCTAGTCTTGCTTTAAGGCATGAAAGGCAGCTGGATAACTCTGTCTCAGCCCAACCATCTTAGGAGTTGTTGTGAGAAAAATAGGAGGAAGAAGGAGCATGAGGCATGTTCACTGCCTTGAGTTACTTATAAAAATAATAAAGGTGGGCTAAAAAAAAAATCTATTTTTTTCCTGATAACTGCACTATAAGTGTCTGTGTCTGTGTATGCTTGTAGAAATGTGTGCTTGCACTAGGAAGAAGTCACTTTTCTGCAATCACGATCCTTTTGGTACTTGTCCTTTCTCTTCATCCTCCTCTACTTTCCTCTGCTATCAGGCTTCTATGCTGCTGGCAGCAAAGCATGATGCAAGCTGGGCACTGCACACTAATAATTCATGTTCCTAAATTTAATTCTGAGCACCAGACAGAAGAAGCAGGCTAATAAATCTGGATAGAAGCTGAAAAGCCAGTCAAGGATATCTTGTGGGTGTTTCTAATCAAGCACACATGTCTATGTGGGTGAGCAGTTGCTCCTTGTCAACCAAACATGGTCTTTCATCTACCAATTTGTACACTTAAATACGTTTTTTGGGGGGAGGAGAGAATAGGAACCTTCGATTAAATCCATATTCTCACCAGTCTTGTTTGTTATTAAATACTATCAATTATAACATCCTTAGGAAACTCAGTATTTTTAAAAGAAAATGGATATTTCCTGTCCAGGGAACATTTCCCAAAAGAAATAGGATATTGAAGCCATATATCTGGTTTCTCTCATAAGCAAAGTTAAAACGACCATGGAGTGCTATGCAGTGCATAGCAACTAGACAAGGAGATATTCCTAAAGCAGACTTATGTGACCATTAGTATTTGGGAAGTTTGCAGCTCCAGAGTTATTACCAACATAATGTCTTAGATTGTGTTGGAAATTTAATTTAATTTAATTTAATTTAATTTAATTTAATTTAATTTAATTTAATTTAATTTAATTTAATTTAATTTAA
>JANHFL010000681.1:225508-238312 GCA_032468155.1 Oxyrhabdium leporinum
CATCATCATCATCATTATTATTATTATTATTATTATTATTATTATTATTATTATTATTATTATTATTATTATTATTAACATTATTATTATTATTATTAACATTATTCCTGCACTATGGCAGGATCTGCTTCTATCCTATAGCAGAGTCCACTTAAAAAGTGGACATGATTAAAGTGAAGAAAAAAAAAATAACCCTGTTTATCTGGATATTGTCTGCTTGAGAGTATGTGTTCTGTTTTTTTTCTCCTTAGCTTTTTATTTTTTGTTCTCTCTTTTGAATAGTATTTAAGTGTGGTTTATCTCTATGTGTTTATGGATGGTTGATTTGTGCCAAGTTTTTAGGAATCGTCTAGAATTTGGATTTAACTTGGTCTAGGATGTTCACAGTTTCCTAGTTCAAACTATGGTTAAATTCTGTTCACTTAACAGTATTGTGAAATTAATAAGTTTTCATCATGTCTTTGACTGCTAATTGGTTCATGGATGAACTTTGATACTTTTCTGCCTTTATAAATAGTGACAGTATTGTAGATGACTTCTGTTTTCTCTTCTTGGGCTACTGGGTCTTCAATGGTCAGATTCAGAAATTCAAATTAAATCATCAGATTAATTGAACTCCCTTTGAAATGAATCTTTTTATGGTATAGGCCTAAAAATACTAAGACTAAGCATGCCAGAGTGCACACATTACAACTTTACAGCAGCTGGTCAGCTGTTAAATTGCATTACCCTGAAAGAGCATCTTAAACATTAAGTGCTTTCTAAACTTGATGGACAAAAATGTCCAGATCAAAGAAGTAGCCCTTTGTTTTGTACTCTTCTCAAGAACAATATGAAGCACATTATCCATTCATCAAATGACTCATTTTAAACTGAAAACATATTGGTTTATCCTGGCATTTGCAGAGTAAGAATTGTTCAGGACTAAGCTCCCTTTTATAAGGGATTATGGGAAAGCGTGGACCAAGGAATTTGGCCTATCTGAGAAAAGAGAATATATTCCCAATGTGAAAGATGGAAAAAGAAGGGATTTCTAAAAGACTCCAGCTTAATTAACTCACTATAACTGGAACTGAAAATTTATTATCTTACACTTTTTAAGATCTAAATTTATTCCAGTGTAGCCTTAAAACCAGACTGTCATCTTTGCTTCCTTGGTTTACCAGTTGTATGGGGCGGAATACCTTCAGTCTGTCTTTCCAAAATGAACATTATTTTAATTGTGCTCTGCTTATCTTAGTTTAGATTAAGTATTGTTATTCTTGATGGCTTTCATAATTATTATTGTTGCTTGACATACACATACTACTTCTGGACTCCTTTATGACAAAAAACGAGAATGATTTTGCTGATAATGATTTTCCTCCAAGGACATTGGAATAACACACCCATTTTTAATACCCTCTTTTTACTAAATATGTAATAATTATGTTCAAAAAGCACTAACAAGTTCATCCAAAGAGTGGTGCACACAAGCCAAACTCTGTTCTTACAAGTAGTCTCATCATTACATTACACTGGTAATTTATTTCTGAATTTGACTTCACAGTTATGATATCTAATGCTTCAAATTATAACGTGAGAATCTATTTCTGCAGGAGGTGACAAAAAGTAGAGAAATGTATGGACAGATATCATGCTGTTAATGTACCACAAGAGTTAGAGTTCTTTGAAAGCACATTGGGCAGGGGTGAAGTTAATTAGCTCACAATATACTAGCAATTTTCATCTGTGAACTTAATTTCTAAATTTGCAACTTTAAATTGCTTCTCATTTTCAAGTCAAATGCAATATTCCTAATGCAAAAAAGAAAAAAAGGTCTACTTTCAAATAATGGATAATGGATCATTCTATTTTAGAAATGGTTTAGATTTCATATAATGTTAACACTGGCATCAGTCCGGTTACTTAGGAAGGATATTATTCATTAAAATGGCCCAATGGAAATTCCACCTAGATAGGTATTTGGCTGTGTTTTCCTCTTAATCTGTAAACATATTCCTTAATTCAACATTTAATTAGGAAAAGAACATTAGCATAAACAGAAGACATGTAGTAATATTTTTTTAAAAAAAATTGGGGGGTTATATGTTATAGAATATGTTATATGATGTGTTATAGTAGGAATTGTCATAGCAAATAAATCAATGTTGAAATGGCAGAACACTGGAATGGAAGCAAATTGGAAGGGAGTTGTCTAAGAATCATACCTTAATTCAATGAATTCTACAGGTGTCACTAAAGGTGCTAATTAACTTTCTGGATGAGTATTCATAGATATTTGTCCATTTCTCTGGATTTCTTGTTATAGAAAAATGACATGTAGATTTAACATCTTCTGTAATAGTACTTAAGAATTTTGCTTTGATCTACTGTGGTCTTCTTTAGGTGTGGAACTCTGTTCTGAGAATAAATGTTTATAATAATTTAACAGTTGCTGGGTTTTTTTATGTGTTTGTGGATCTGTTTGCTTTATTGGACAGTCTGTTTTAATCAACTACTTCTAGAAACAAAGGGATAGACAATCATCCAGGAGAAGTCACTGTTACTGAACAGGACTATTCATTAGTCAAGCTCAGCTAGAATAACTTATTGGATGAATACAACGCTTGGTAATTAGTGTGACCTTTTTCATTTTCTGGGTGAGTGAATCAATTAGGTTTCATACCTACCTTTTAATTGTCCACGTAGGAACCAACACTGCATTATGTCCATGCAGCCTCTTATTACCTTCACCAATTCTCCAATGTATTTTTGACAAATTTCCTTGCCAGAAGTATGCTTGCAGCTAACCATATGTTCTACCAATGAACTGGTCACCTTCCTCCTTGTATTATGATCCTCTTCTGCTTCCCAGCATGGAACTTGCAGGAATCCAGAATTGCTTCCAAAACTCTATAAAAACAAAGTGAGGCAATAGCAAGCATGGTTGTAGAGTGTTGGCTCCATGTGTTATATTTGTGTTCCCTTATTGATCAATCAGAGAAAGCATTATTCAGATCATGGGGAGTACCAAATAGTGATTGCAAGGGAACAGTGATGAAGACACATAATTCCATGGGAAAAAGTTTTGAGTTTCAGGAGGAATAAAACTGTGAGAATATTCAGGGTCAAGGAAAGTCATCCACTGCTTTTCTTTTCTTTTTTTCTTTTCCACCAGGCTCTTTATCCGATCCTGTCCCATTTGACTTTTTCTGAGATTTTTCATTATGATAAATGCCAAGTGTAATATCTTCAGATTTGTGCATGTGCGTGTGTGCACGCGCACGTGTGATGGTGATTGGCCATGCTTCCCATGCCTCCAACTCTTCAATTTATTATCCTGCTCTATCAATTCCTGCTATTTTATCTGATAGAAGAAACTATTTATGGTGCATTATGTTTCTGCAAAATCAGCACAGTTCATTTATTCCCCTTTAAATATGGTGACCCTTCTTGTCATCCGCAGTCAACACTATTCCTTCTATTTGAAGCTACCAATATTTTACCAACATTTTGTCTGCATTCTTTTGGCCTTTGTATATGTCTCATGGAGAATAAATGTCATTCCATTTTGAAGGGTGCAGAGAAGGTAGCCCAGACATTTTTTTCAGGGATAATTGCAGTTGTTTATTATCGTTGTTGTTGTTGTTGTTGTTACTAACTTGAAAACCAATTCTCAAGTTGTAGAACAAATTCTAACAGGCAAGAATTTGAACAGCTAATACGTAGATTATATAGACATGTCTGGTTTCATGCCAAGTGGCTACAAATGTTCAGATAAGATGGTGAATTCTCAGTGGCAAAAGTGAAATGTGCAAAATGGCCATGAGCCATTCTGTACATCATTTCTCAGGGTGAAAATTGGGAACTCAACTAAATTGCCCAGAGGATATTTCTTCAGGGATAGGTTTGCCTTTTCTCTCAATGGCAAATTGAGAGAATGGCAATGAGTCTACTAATATATATATATTTTTGTTCCTCTCAAAGGAAAAAAAAAAGAATAGTGAAACTGGATCTAACACTCTTTATTGTTGCTGTAGGGAGAGGAAACTGCACATATACACATGCTAGAGAGCAACATTCGGAGAAAAGTATATTACCTGAATTTATTTATCTATTTATTTGGAGAAAGGAGGCAAGAAACAAAGTCCTTTATAAGATTACATATTTGTTACTTCTATTTATATCTGACCTTTCCATTTGTAAGATACCCAAGGAAGCTAACAAATAAACAAACATATAAATTACTTTAAAAAGTAGAATGCTATTTTTAAAATACTTTTTCCAATACATTATTTGGAGGTCATTTTAAAGTTAAGTGGTTTACCATTCTTTTTGAAATAAATGTTTTCATAGCTAATGTAAATTCCAGCTTAGCATCTCCTAATGCTCATACAAAGAAGGCATATATTCACAAACCAGGGTTTATTTTCATTAATAAACTTTAAAATACTCTAAGAAAGGCAAAAAGAAGCTTGTGTATATTTGCTATTAATCAAAAGTACGCTGATAATTTACAAAACATTTCTCCTTGCGAACCCAGCAAGCTTGAAAATTGTTCATTCACAGAGATTAATTATAAAGTAATTTAAAGAAATGTGTTAACACTGAGAAGACCAATAAACCGAAAGAACAAAGAAAAACTATAAATAAATTATTACAAATAATAATTATAAATAATTTTTAAGTCTTCAACCAAATCATTTTATCACTGCGGTGGCAATTGTAATAAACCAGCTCAACTTTCCTTAGGACATGCCAAGATAACTTGGATGTTTATTCCAGAAATTTAGTAGTGCATATGGGCATGGGGGTGGGGTGGGGGAGCAAAGAGGGATTATTTGCTGGGATTATATGCAGTTTACATTGAGACAATAAAATGTGTTTATTTAGCTGTATTGATTTAAGTTATTTGCAGCTTAAATGTCAAATCCACTGACTTTAGTTGAAAGTTCCAAGAATATGTACTGCAAGTAAAAAATCATACTGTTTCTAAAATGTTTCAGTTTGTCTTGCTTCTCGAGCAGCTTCTTTGCTTCAGAACCGAATGATGCTTGAAGACATACACTCAACACTTTTTTCCCAAAGGAACGTGACTCATGTAATAGCTTTGTTAATATACATGAGCAAACTTTATATTAAGGGCTATGGATCCACTTGGTTATTTTTAGAGATGTTTTGGTAGAGTTTTGCTTTCAGAAGTCCAACTTCTTACTGGAAAAGGATAAGGACTGTGACACATCACATTCACTTTCATATTTTTTTTAAAAAAAATTATTTCTACCTTGTTTGTGGAAAACACTGAAAATCATTAAAAATCCCAAATCAATATATAATTTCACTTACCCAAATATCCACTACCAAAAATGGTTCCCCTCCAACCCGTTGTTATTCCTAAAACAGCTCAGGAGGAGAGAGCCACTTGGACGTGAGGAAGAATCTCAACTTAGGAAAAGACTGGAAACATCAGACAAGAAGAAAATCAGAATCTGCCTCCCATAATTATATTATTCCATATTATTTACCATGTTTGACAGCAGCATGATGACTCAGTGGCTTAATGATGCTGGAGATAATTTTTGTTCTAGCAGTTTGAGTCCTAGCACTGTGTGGTGGGTTGAACAACAATCACTTGCCTCAGCTTCTGACTACCTAGCAGTTTGAAACATGCTCTATGAGAGTAGATAAATAGATATCACTTCAGTGGGGACATGAGCCATTGCTTCGTGCGGACAGTTAGAATCCTGCTGGCACGGAACCTTCCCGGTTGTGACACCCATTTGTGAGGTTACTTCAATGGAGGGAGAGGGCCCTGGATGAGCCTGCAGGAAAACCACGCATCTTTCATTCTGATGCGGAGCTAGCTTTCCCTCTGCGTAAACCATGGGAAGCGCAGGAGTGTGAACCAAATAGGGATAGTAGCTAGCAGAAAATAGCTTGGTAATGAATTGGTGAGTTGGAATGTTTTTTGAAGAGAAAAAAACTATTTTAAGCTCTTTTTTCGGCAGCTGTGCATTGGGAGTAGGGTAAAATTCATTTAATTTAAAATATGATAGAACAGAATAATACATGACTAGCTATAGCACTTATAGTTAGTTTTAGACACATCAGCACATGCTTAATTTATCCTAGAACTCATACTGCCATCATATTTAATTTGATGCTCAGGAAGGAATGTCTTGCCTGAGATGGACAAACATATGTGGTGGTGCATAGATATATCATAGAAAAAGCCTCTTTGAAAAGGCTTTGTATCTTACATATGAGAAAGGCATGTGTATATCCTAATTCCAGAATCTGCTAATCTTAATTTTATAAGTGCTTATTCAAAACCTATTTGAATAAGTACTTATACAGTACTTTATGAGTACTTATTAAAAACTCGAATCCATAGCCATTTGCACTATTCAGATGACACTGAGGGCACAGATAAACTTTCAACTCACCTCAACAATTCTCAGAGACAGTGCTAATGACCAGATGACTGCAAGAAATATAAATCCTTCCATTCTCCACCCATTCAGTTCTTAAATGAGAAGCAAAATGTCTTCAAGGAAAAACAAAGGAAGTCCAATTGTCTTTTGAAAAAGCACGTTTATACTTATTCCAAAGTTTTTTTCAGAGATGCGGTAATTTTCAGCCACAATTCATTGGGAATGTCCTTTATATCAATGAAAAGCTTTTAAATAACATCCTCATTAACCAATTCGATCATGTGGTGTGGAAAAATAAGTATGATTATTATTCCTCCATCATCGCCCCAAGTACTAAAAGTTAGGGGGGGGGGAGGAAATCTGTGTCCTGTGTGGATATTTGTGTATGAGAGAGAAACAGACAGAATAACTTGCCACAAGGTTATTTTGTAAATGTATCTGCTCAATTCTATTTTACTATTGGGTGAGAATTAGAAGAATACAAGACCATCTGGTCTGGAAACTTCTGCTTGGAAGATGCAAAGCTTTTGAAAAGCAGCACATCCATTTTTATTGTGTACTAAAATTAGATTTAAAGTGCACTCAAAAGCATAACTAAAACAGATTGTCCCTTCTAGCGTCCACGCTATAGACATCAATAAGAGATGTATTTGCTCAGAGACCTTTGATCTGCTTATTATCCCTGTCAAGGTATTAAATGGGAAAATGTCTCTCTTTCATTCAACTGTAACTCTAGGTAATCACGTAAATTGTTTCTTTAAACTTGTTAGCTTAAAGAAGAATCCCTCTTGCTAAGAAATCACATCTTTTGCTTTCAAATTCTTCTGGTGAAAATTTATTGGCTTACAAAGAAACTATCCAATTGGAAATGAGTTGTTGTTTTTTTAAAGGCTTGAGTTACAGAATCAAAAAGTAATGCTGGTAAGATTCTTTTTTTAAAAAAACTATGCCAATATGTATGATGTTCTCTTAAAGGCCATTCTTTTATGACCATGATATGAAAAAGCAAGGGTTCAATCAGTAATGGAGAACCCATGACACATGTATCAAAGGTGACATGGAACTGAAAAATGAAGAAACACCATAAGATGAAGAGATAATTAGGAAAATACTAGATTGTGCAGAAATGGATAGACTACATTGAAAATTAAAGAGAAAGAAGACACACAATATTATCAAACATAGAACTTATTTTACCAGTGGTTGGGGGAAAAAAGGGTGGAGATTAAGAATGTTATCTGTATTGTTAAGCAAATTAAATATCGAGACAACACAATGTTTATTAAGCACTAATAAATGTAAACAACAGAAAATTAATAAAAAATATTTTTTAAAGGGTGACATGGAGCTACTTTTACATGGCTATAAATTAGTTTATTTTTATTTAATAAGATCTATAAACTAGTTAAGTTAGGGGTTTTTTTTTAATTAGACCCGTAATTTTAGGTTTTTAGATTTAGGATTACATAGGATTTAGGTTTTTAAAAGGTCCCATGCCACAACATTCTGGGTGACATGCCAGCATTGACCAAAATTGACAACAACTATTCTCAAAAGCATTCCTATTCTTACATGACTTTCAGAGGCTGTGAGGCCACATAGAATGAGTGGTGCTGCTTCCAGAGCCTCAAAAACTGTGCAAGAATAGGTCATGCTTTTTTGTGTGATTTTGGAGGCTAGAGAGGCCATGGAAGAGAGTTCTCCAAACTTGCTTCAAGAATAAAGGCCAATGAGTCCTGAAACAGCCTTGGGTAGATCACAGTGGCCTGTAAACATAATGAGAACCCCATTTGGTAAGTAGCATATGGCAGATCCTGAGGACAGTTGCGCCCTAGGAACAATCATGCCATTCCCCAAGTCTTGCATTACTTGGGGAATAGCACAAGGTGGTCTTTTTGAGTGGCAGTGCTGGTGCTAGGGCTGAAATCAAGGCCCAGGCCTCTACTTCAAGTCCAGCCTTGGCACTGCCAAGTGCCAGGATGCCTAACTGGTGGGAGAAAGAGAATTTTTTCTCTTTTGTTCAGGGGAAGGGTTGACATGCCAGCAGAATCAAGTTAGACATTTTCTGAATTTTTGACATGCCGAATCCAGAAGGTTTGCCATCACTGGGTTAGATTAACAACTATGGATTTTAGCTGTCTTTCGGGATTCTATACGTCATGCCGCCAGTTGTGTCCAACTTGCATAGGTGTAAATAAATCCAAATAAATTCCCCTGCAGTGACTTACTTCCAAGGATACTAAATCTAACACTTTCTGTATCTCTGGGAATGCTCAGAACATGTGGTGTGCATGAGTAGTAATAGCATTACTATATAATTTTTTCACTGAGCATTGCATTCAAATTTTTGATGAAAGGAGTTTTTCAAACAGAAACTCTCAAGTGTTTAGTTCAAACATTATTCAGATGTGAGATAAAATCTGCAGGCCTTGTCACAGTTACCACTGATCTCAGCAGGACTGCAAAACAGAGAAAGGCCTTTTGTTTAGAATTTTCTTTTCTTTTCCCCCCCAAATCAATTAATATCAAATAACTAAGACAAAAAGAATGACCCGTGTTTATGCACATGTTCTGAGGCTGAAGATTATTGTAAAGCAGGGCCCAGAATTTGAGATTATACGTAGACAAGTGAAAACAGGCATTAAGTTGCACATATGTACAGCTAATCCATGACTAAAGACCACAGTTGAGCTCTAAATTTCTGTTTCTAGGCAAAACAGTTGTTAAATGAATTTGTCCCATTTTATGATGTTTCTTGCCACAGTTGCTAAATGAATCATTGTAGCTGTTAAGTTTGTAACAGGAATGATAAATGAATCTGGCTTCCCTGTTGATTTTGCTTGCCAGAAGTTTGCAAAAGGTGAATTTTGGTCGCATGACCATGGGGATGCTGCAACAGTTGTTAAGTGTGGAAAAATGGTCATGGGTCACTTTTTTTCCAGTGCTGTTGTAACTTTGAATGTCATTAAATGAACCATTATAAATTGAAAGTACCTGTATCACCACTGCTATGAAAGTTGCACTGGCTGCCTGTGTGTTTCTGGGTGCAATTCAAGAGGGGGATGGCTCATCACATTTAAAAACATACATGACTTGGAGCCAGTTTACATGAAAGTTCACCTAACCCCAAAGATTAGTTCCACTAGATCAAACAAAATGGACCTACTCTAGGGCCCTCAAAGGCAGTCCTTAATTTATAACTATTCCTTTATTGACCATATGAAGTTATGACAGTGCTCAAAAAACTAACTAAGCACAGGATCTCACAATCCAGAAAGTGTGTGACTGGCACACAATATGACATTGTGCAAAGGCTATTGCCACTTGCTCTTTAAATAGGAGTCATGAATCCAAGAGAATTCCCATGTTGCACACAGGATCTGTCTGGAGCAGTGCAAACCCATCAAGAACTAAATTCCCAGATCCTGAGTCTCCATGTACTCATAGCCACTTGGTCTTATCAGGGTTCAGCTGAAGCCTCTTGTCTAGATACCCACCCACCCCAAGACTTCAGGCATTACTAGAGGGCAGCAACCACAACACTTGAGTCAACTGGGATAGCAATATGAAATTGAGCAATCATCAGTATACTACTGATACCTCACTCATGGTGTCAGATGATCTCACCCAGCACTGATTGGGACCATCCTCATAGAAAGGAGCCGACTAGTGAAAGGCTGCACTACCCAACCCTAAATCCCACAGTTGCCCCCTGCCCCCCCCCAAAAAAAAAATGCTAGGGTTGATGGTATTGTGGGCTGCTGAGATGGCAAGAAGGGCAAAGGTGGATGCACTTCCCTATTCTGCTCTCACCAACAAGTGCAATCAATATTGATTCTGTAATACATACCTCAGTTTCTATCTATATTTCTGCAATTTTTTAAAAATATATTTCTTAAATTCCTGGTTTCTAAGAATTGAGATTTCTATGATCAAGTCACATTCTGCACATTATGATGAATGTAGATTCTAAAGCATTCATATGTTGCTTTGGATGAAGGTCAATAAATAATGGTTTCTGTTTATTGTACGTCAGAAAAAAATTCTAGGCAAGATATCCTTTTCACTAGCACTGTTATATTCCCTTGTCAATCCTTACATTTGGCTAAAATTTAAAGATTCCCCAAAGAGTTGAGCTGAACTTCTGATGACTCTACATCAGGATAGATCTACATAGTTTTCTTAAACAATAAAGCAAAAGTGATTTGCCATTTCTGGGAAGAAGATGATTGATGATGATGATGATGATGATGATGATGATGATGATGATGATGATGATGATGATGATGATGATGATGATGATGATGATTTTCTTTCTGAATGTAGTCTACTGGCCTGCAGTTTTCTGGTAGTTTTTGCCCAAATTACTAATCAAGTCTAACCGTCTTAGTTTTTTCCCCTAAAACCAACCAAGTGCTGCAAGATGGTGAGACCTGAACTGCAATAATGAATTTTAAATACAGATTCCCTGTTTCTATTTCTCCACCAGATCTGTAGCTATCAAAAGTACCTTGGATTCACTTTGCTTATATAGGGTAGCAATTACAGAAAGAGTCAGCATGGAAATTAAAGTCATCTCTCTTGTTACAGGAAAATCGGGAGTAAAAAAGAGAATATTCCAGCATCCTATTTATTGGAAAGGGCAAGAGAGAGACACAGGCTGCTCATTAACATGCACTGTTGGTCACTTCTTATTGCTTAATCATAGCTTGTGAGCTGTTAAACCAATGGAGCAGCCTGACTTGCTGAATACGCTAAATGCTTTCTAAGGACCACTCATTCGTAAGCATTTGGGGCATTTTTGTCTTTGTTTCTTACCATTTTTGGATGCATGGTACTCTTTCCAAAGTTACTGTACATACATTTTATGGCATTTGAACCAAATCCTTGGAAAGTCTTTGTTTTAGCTGTGTTAATATATCGAAATGTAATAGTAGGAATTAGTAAAGAGTGCAGTTTAGGAAATGTTGCAATTGTATGTCTAGGATTTTCTTGCAAGACTGTAAAAGTGAAAAAGTTGTAGTATTCATAATAATATTCAATAACTCTTTATTATTAGAAGCCACGGTGGCGCAGTGGTTATAATGCAGTACTGCAGGTTACTTCTGCTGAGTGCCAGGTGCTTGCAATATGGCAGATCGAATCTCACCAGGCTGGCGGTTGACTCAGCCTTCCATCCCTCCAAGGTGGGTAAAATGAGGACCCAGATTGTTGGGGGCAATATGCTGACTGTAAACCACTTTGAGAGAACTGTAAAGCACTGTAAAGCAGTATATAAGTCTAAGTGCTACTGCTTGCTGTTGCTATTATAGTTAGTGATCAGACCTCTTCAAATTAGCAAACTAGATACATTTTTTTTCCTTTTAAGGGAAATAAAACACAAATTTAAAATAGAATTATATATGTGCTGGGATTCAGGTGTAGCAACTAAATATTGGTTCACAGTTAGCAGCAGTCTAATTCACAAATGCCATTAGTATATGAGCAGTTTCTGATTCATTCTATCTCTAAGCCTAACTCTGTATTATGGTTTGCCAGATACCATTTGTCCAGTTGCAAAGAACATAGTATCAATAGTTCATGGAAATCACGTCTACTGTTCTGCTTTTTCTTTTCCATCAACCATCTGAAGAGCTGAGCTGGCAGCCATTTACAGTTTACCTTGGATGAACTGACCAATCTCTGATTTTTTTTATTTTTTATTTTTTTTTAAGCTATAAACTCATCCAAGTTGACCTGGACATCTGGTAACATATCCTGTAGTTTTCTTGGCAATTCTGTGAAAATTATTTGGCTTTATTTTATTCTGGTTTTTTTTCTCCCCTCAATTTCCTAGTCCAGCCTTTTTAAGTTTATGGATTTTTGCCTGTTCTTCTTCCAGCCTTGTGAGGTGGAGACATCTGCTCATTGTTTACATAATACTTTGGTCTGGGGAGTTAGCTCCCACTCACACCTGTGTGTTGGAAACATCTGCTTGTTCTTTACATAAGTTTTGTCTCGGGAACTGGTTTCCATTCACAGTTTTAGCCTTTATCGTATGAGATGCTCAAACTTCACATAAACAAAGACTTTTCTGCTCTGGAGACAGTGTGATTTGTCTCATTGAAGGATTTTGCATCTTCCAAGGCCTCTTCCAGCACTTCTTAAAACATCTTCGGAAAACTCTTCCCACTCTGCAACTGCCAGACAAGTTCAGAGGATGTGATGCAACACAACTTCTGCCAATTAAAGGGTTGCTTTGTTTCAATGTCTGAATGAAATATTGTTTTGAAGCTTTGCCCATCTTAGATTAATTTATTTTTTTTAATTTATTTTTACATTTATATACCACCCCATTCCGAAGACTCAGGGCGGTTTACAACTTATAAGCAATACTCTTACATCAGTA
>JANHFL010000681.1:238412-249525 GCA_032468155.1 Oxyrhabdium leporinum
TTGAACCGCTAGATTGAATCAGCAGAAGTGGCCTGCAGTTCAACACTCTAACCACTGCGCCACCTAGGCTCTTAATCAAACACTAGAAATAACAATATACTAAAATCAATGTGGGAACATTTTAATTTCATAGAATATTGTCATGATATTCAAATGAGAAAAAGAATTAAGAAGACCACCAATTTTTACAGAGGTTAACTAGAATTTATTACCTTGTTCATGGATTAAATAGATACCAAGATCAATATTCACCTTATCTATCAACTTCTTTGCTATATATAAGCAACTCAGTTTTTATCTTTGATCTTTTTTTATTATTCTCAACAACAGCTATATTCTTGTCTTAGAACTATGTTTCATGCAGCATCCTGAATGATTTAATATATTGCATATAACTCCCACTTGTAGGTATGCCAGCAACAATGTATTGCTTGAAAGATAGTCCTAGATTAGAGATTTTAATTTGCATAGAATAATGTGAGAATGCTTAAGATAACACTAAGTATTGATTACACTTGCATCCTACTAGCCAAGATGTGCCTAAACTCACCTGTATTGTTTTCTTATCAATAAAATTATATGGTGGGAATGCTTCTTGAACATGGTTATGTGGATAGATAGTTACCTTGTGTCTATCTTTATCTCACTATAAAGCACTTTGTGAAACCCTTGATTAGGCAAAGCTATGAAAAGTAGAAGAGGCCAATATCTTAATGCTGCAGCTGCTCATTATTTTTACCCCTACATTGTGTCATTTTCTTGTACTTCAATGTTTTTTGGACAAATGCATACACCTGCCTCCATCAGCAGCAATTCTTTACTTTTTTCACCTTGGTTTTATCAAAGCCAGTTGGCCATTAGGGGGAGTGGTACTGATGGGAATACTTGTTTCTTTTTTTCCAAAGTGATGGTTAATCTGGGAAGAGATTCAATTTCCAGGGGTTCTATATCTATTTCTTAACAAAGAGAAAGAGAGGGGGGGGGAAGAGAAAGAGATTTTTTCCCCTGTTTTTTCTACAGAACACTTTTCTACAGAATTAATATGAAGGAAGAGCTTAGAACCTCCAGAACCTCCTCTGCAAGCTTTTATCTACATGAAAAGCTAATGTTTCCACAACAAAGATAATTGTGTTTTACAGGGAAATTCAATCCTAGGCAGTGGCAAACAGAAAATAGAGAAAAGAGAAAGAGAAAATATCTGCTGCGAACTCCATGCAGGCATTAGGAAGGGCATCTGGCCAATAAATACTCCACTCAGTTTCCCTGACTCCACTCCAAAACAAAGAGATTAAAGGGTCATAAAAAGAAAATCAATTCATTATAATCAATGAAAATATATAGCTACAAAAAAAGTGCACCTTCTCTGTCTTTTCCCACAAAAGTATTATAATGTTGAAACTACTAGCAGAAATTGGCACCAACCATCTTCTTGCATTACTGATGGAACATTCTGCACCCCTAACATTGTTTTGGCCTAACCAACTAATGATATGGATGCTCTTTTGAATGGTGAGGTAGAACATGTACAGTACAATAGGTCACTTCAATATTTTTGGCCCAGAAAGCACCAGGGAATATAGAAGTGGATTTATTTAGCTTACCGGTATTTCAAACAATTTGAAGGGTTCTGCTATTCTATCCCAGGTACTGAGTACTTTATTTCTTTAAAGAAAATTGGCTGCACAATGAAACCATCTTCATTTTCCCAGCCCCATAGAGAATGATATCAGAGCAATGAGTTAATAGTTGAGAAAATCAGAGACAAGGGATTGTGTATGTCAAATATACCAGCAAACTCAGCAGAGAAGGATTGGAGAGCTCAATTCTTCAGACTGTCTCTGTCAGACTTAGAATTAATTAGATTCTACTTAATGCACCTAGACTTTACCACAGAATTCACTTTTTTTCCCCAGTGACAATTCCAGAAGCCTTTAGCAATAGTTGTTGTGATGCATCATTGAAAATGTATTCTTTCAAGCAAAAAGAATGCCTACAATTATTGGCATGCTCCATTTTTTTCTCTTTTACTTTGTAGTCTATATATGCATATACTGGCATTGATGGTGGCAGGAGTAGAAATCAGATTGATTTGTATTTATCACAACAAAATGTCTCCAGATGTAGTCAGAGAAGGAAAGAAGAGTCTTAAGCTAGCTACCAATTTTGCTTCTATGCCTGCTGCATAACGTCATGTTTTTCAAAGTTCCAGAAGATTCCTTACACTGTTGTCTATTTGAAGAATATACTGTTTGGACTTAGAGACTTTTTCTTTATAAGAGAGAGATACTATATCTAAACTTGAAAAATGTGATGGATCTTTAGATGGCACCAGAGATCTACAGGAAACTCCTTGCTGCCATCTAATGGATTTTTGTTAGCCTGATATGGTAGGAGAGGAAACATTTTTGTCCCTGGATGTTTTTTTAGCCTTTGGCTATACTGCCTAGGGCTGCCACAGATAATGAATTAGCCATATTTAGGGAGCCAACATTTATCTACTTCTCTATGATATAAATTCAATTATTTAAATTTATGAAGAAAAAGGCTGTTTCAGGTTGAGCAAAGTTCCAGATGATCATGTCCATGTCTGTCTATTTCCCTCCCATTTCACTGCAACTATCTGATCCAAAGCAAGACAAGGTGATTGTAAATCAAACATAATTGTTGAAAGACGATCTGCAAATTTATTCCTTCAGGATTCCAAGACCATAGATTGTCTACAAGATTCGATCTAAAAATAGATATTGGGTTCATTTCAGTGGAAGGATCTCCAACTTTTTTAGACAGATAAGCAAAGCGTAGTCAATTACAAAATACCCCTTTACTGGAAGGCAGATTGATGAGGTTGTTCTTCATTATCCTCTCAAGTTTCCTAAGATATATGTTATCTTTCAAGGAGTAGATGGGCACAATTCCAAATTCTAATTTACTAGAAAATAACAAAGGTATACACACAGTTAACACTTTTGTTACTGCAATTTCCTTCTTTTCCACTTTAGTGTGCCATGCACACAGATGATGCTAGATAAACAATAATATAATTACTGCAGACTATATATTTTATGCACCATGGGAACACACTAGTCAATTTTAGTGGCCAATGTATCAACACTCATTCATGAGGCGGTAACATTTGTATAAAAAAATTCTGAGACACCTTCACATAATTTTATATGATGACTTGAGTAACCTACTTCTAACCTACTTGAGTAACCTACTTCTATTCATTGAGACAAGACGTACTTTGTTGTAAGACAAGACAACTTTTTTTTGGTGAGACTTCTCAAAGGTTGCCAGAAACTAAGATTTCAGTATTTTTATATAAGACCATTTTTTGTATTGCCCTTATACAAAATACCAGCAATGTTTACAAAATATATTCAATCTCAGAGCATCTCAGCCCTTGGAAATGTGTTTAAGCACCTGCAACTTCTGATGTAAACCAATACAAACTTTACTACAGGAGCATTAGAAAATATCTGTACATTAATCAAAGAGGTCATACAGCCTCCACATGAAGGTGCTCAGTCACCATTTATTTTGATCAGATATTCACTGTCAAGGTTCCAAGTAACATACCCCTAGCAAACAAAACTCTGAGGCAAGCAATGTCGTCAAAGAATAAGTTTATTGGATATGTCATATTGGCACAGGCTGGTGAAAACTGACTCTGAATATTCCCACAATTTTCACCTAATAAAAAGTGAAAGTTTGTCACTTTTTCAAAATAATCAGTCACATGGCCCAATCAAGATACTGTCCAGTTGCGAGGTGACTCTAGTCCTTTCCTTCTGAGCACCTGCAGGAATGCCCTTAGTTCCCACGAGAAAATATTTTGTACAACACCCCAGCCAGGGATTCAAAAACTTCAGCAATGGGTTCACTGTCCAGTTTCTGGGTGGGTGCGGCCATAGTGGGCGTAGCCTAGTCAGCCTCCTGCACCACAATGGGGTGTGTGCATTTTTGTCTTCTCTGGGGGCTGGAGGCTTTCCTCAAGTCTCCGGGAGGGGGAAAATGGCCTCCCCGGGCTTCGGGGTTTCTCTGGAGGCTGGAAACAGGCCTGTTTCCAACCTTGCCAAACTTCTAGGAGGCCTGTTTTTCGCCCTCCCTGGGGTCTGGCGGATTTCCTTGAGACCCTGGAAGGGTGAAAACAGCCTCTCCAGGCTTTGGAGGTTCTCTGGAGGCTGGAAATGGGCTCATTTCCAGTCTTCCTGAACTTCCAGGAGGCCTGTTTTTCTCCCTCCCTGAGCCTCTGTGCAAGCCTCATTACTTCCAGCCAGGAGTGGGATTTGAGGGTTCGATGAACCCCACAGAATCTTCACTAAGGGTCCACCCAAACCCCCACGAACCCGCAGCAGCCCACCCCTGACCTCAACTATCTCTATTCCCCCTTCCCTATCCCTCTTCTCTGGTGTGTCAGCACTGAAGTCTCAAAATGGCCTCAGTCAGGACAACTTCAGGATTGACATTCACTTTAGGATCACATTAACTGTCAGACTTGATTTCAAAAAAGAATGGGAACCATAATTACTTCTAATTATCAACATTTTCCCTAATCCCATCTACAACTGTAGAATTCAACTTGAATGAAAGGAATTCAGTTGGCTAAATATAAAAATAGTGTAGAAGATATGATCTTTCTGTCTGCACTGTGTTAGAAAATATATATCTATTATAAGATTTCTTCAAAAGCACTCAGAGTAAAAGATAGAGAGCTATGAACCTAACAAACTGATGACCATTTAGTCTTTAGACTTATTACTTTTAAAACGAGGCATTATATTAGTATCAAATATGATGTTCCAGGATACTGTACCATATGTCATCTACTATCTGTCAAAACAGTAATAAAGTAATTTCCTAAAACCTAATTGTAGGTGAGTAAACTTCATTCTTGCTAAAATACAGTGGAAATGGAGAAAATTATAGCCCCTTTCTAAACAGATGGTCACAATTTTGTTTTCCATAACAATAAAGCACTGTTACAGTCAGGAAGAAAGCACTAGGCAATTGCTCACCATAAGTAAAACACCCTCTAGAGAAAATGAGATACCAACAAAGTGTTGAACCCAGGAACGTTAAAAAAAAAAAGCAATTTCTAACAGCTGCAGATAATAGCTTCATGATTCTGAGTATATAACATCTCACATCATTACCATACCAAAAGCTTGTGTGATGACTCATGTGGATAGTTCAAGTCCAGTTTCAAACGATCAACTCAGAAAATGCCATCACAGTGGATGACATTACTGGATATATTTCCAGGGGAAAACAGTCCAAATACACACATATAGCTACTTGCTGCCAAGTCAATTCACTGGTTTATCGAAACAACCCATAGAACATAGTGGTTCATTTCAATTCTGGGAGTGGAAGTGCACACATCTTAAAGATGCGGAGCTTGAGAAACACTAGGTTACAGCAACCTTGAGAATGCCGACATGGCTTCTTTGCAGAGCAAGTAACTGGGGCTCAGTTACCAACTGAGGCTCAGTAAAAACACTTTGAATGTTGATGGCATCTTCAAAATGTCTGCCGTTGTTTGTATGCCTGTTACCAAACCTCTATTTACTGGAAGTCAGACTAGCTGTGGTTGCTTCCTGATATGCCCTCTAGGACTACTTCCTATTATTTCAGTACATCTTCCCCTTTTTTTCCCTTCTGAGACTGATGGAGAGGCATTTCTGTAATTAAGAAGGTACTAGCATTTTGTTGTGAAGTATATAACAGTGTCACATTTTGCTTAAGGAAAAAAAAAGGGATCTTAAAAGAAAAAAAAAAGAAAAATGTAAAATTAGATGGCTCATGGAGTTTGATGGCCATGAATGAGCAGCCCACGGATCTATCTATCACTGCACAAAGATACAACATTGCCTTGATTATAATTGCTGTCATTGAGCTAGCCTTTTGAGCAAGATTTATTTTATTTATTAAACCAATTTACATGGCAGCTCAACTCACACACGGTGACTTTGGGTGGCTTAGAACATTAAAAATATACAGTATAAAATCCCTGCCTCTCCCCTCTCAAATATTTAGAGTTTACATTTGGGAAAACAGTACAGTATTTTCCAATTTGGATGATCTCTAGATATCTGAACTTCAGCTATCAAGCTCTCCATCCAGCCTGACCATTGCCTACATGCCTCCAATTTTGACAAACTGCTCAAGATGTGATCAATATGACCATTAGTCTGCCTGACGTGATTTTATCAGTACTGGCTGTTTGTTCCTCTCCCAAGTCTCAAACATGAACAACTTCCAATCTTATCTGATTTCCCGTGTGATTAACAGTGGCTTAAGAAGATGCAGTTAATGCTGAGATTAAATGCCTGGTCAAAACTTCATTAGCTTATTTGTTTAGAAAGTTAATGGGCCACCCATCCCACTTATACTCCTTGGATGGCATATACTTAAATGAATAAAAATGCACAATAAAGTTCAACAGTGACATGTAAAACATAAATACTAGAAGGGTCCCTTTAATGAACCAGTCTGAAACATGAAACAATTTCATTAAAACCAGCTCTTTAACAAGCTGAAATGAAATCTTCAGCCTAGTGCCAGAAAGACATCAAACTAAAGCAATGAGCTTCCCTCAAAAAAAATACATGTCCAAGGTTAGCTCCAAATTTAAGGATCTTTTCCTCTGTTAGAAGTCCTTGACAAGCTGACTTAGCATGCTGGCAATGTACCAAGAGGAATCAATGATTCACTCCCACCTCCCACCATCCAAAAAAATTCTATCCAGGTCCTTTTTATTTCGTGGGAAATAAAAATGTTAGACAGTTATTCCACCAAGTATGATGAATCAGAAAATAGAAGCAGGTTAGCCTCAATAGTGATTTCTACCTCGGTTTCAGAAGCCACAGTGCCACATTAGGGCACCGTATTTTCTATTTGCAGAAAGTCAAAGGATGCAATACAAGAATCTTTTCTCAGAGAATATATGCCAACAACAGTCAAGCACCTGTAGATGAATGAAGGGGGAGCTTATCTGTAGGAACTTTTTTTTTTTTGTATACTCCAGAAATATTTCCTTTGGACTATCAGAATGAATGGAGAGTGTTATTATGCAGACAAGTAACTAGGTCACATTGGAATATGTTTTATATGAATGAAATCAGGAAGTTCCTCTAGTTGTTCTATTTTTGTTGGGGAAAAGCAAGGCATTTATTGTCTTATTTCAATCTGATAAAATTTTCTTTAGCAATTGGTAAACGCAGCAGACTTTTTAAAAATAATAATAATAATAATGTTCCAGTGTAGTATTTAGTGCTTCTCCAATGTTTATGTGCAGGTGATTCTTTTTAAGATACTGTACAAATGTGCATTTCAAGACAAAATTACTTTCTTTTACTTTGAAATTATACTGTAAATTTCACTGTATCACTCCAAGTTCCTTAAACCTCAAACCTCTGCTTTCCCTTAGATAGCAGAACCAAACCAAAATTTCCTCTGCAGATGTTGAAGCAAGTGAGAGACAATAAGGTCCGATTAGTTATTAACATGTAGACAGGATGGATCCAATAGATTGCAGTAGAGTTGAAAAAATGGAAAATTAATTTCAATGTAGAAAAAGGTAAAATCCTCCAAAATGCCAAGGGGCTAGCTGGAAGACCTCCAGGACTCCTTCGAAGCTTGTTATTCTGTATTCTGTATATGGTCTATGGCAGGGTGTCAAACTCAAGGCCCATGGGCCAGATCCAACCTGCGGGCTGCTTAGATCTGATCCACGGGGTTGCCTGGAAATAGCAAAGGACTGACCCATGGTGCCTCTGCCAGTGAAAAGAGAGCTTGGGAGGGCCATGCGCAACACTCCCACGCTCTGTATTTGGCTACAACAGCCTCCTGCAGGCCTCTGCCACACGTGGTCTCCCCGGGCTCTGTTTTCGCTGGCAGAGGGCTGCGGGAGGCCTTCACAGCCAAAAATGGAGCCTCGACAGTTGACATTGAGCTGGCCATGTGCCCCCCTCCCGGCCATGCCCATTCTGGTCATGCCCTCCCCACCCCCCTGAAGTCAAACACAATCTGATGCAGCCCTCAATGAAATTGAGGTCTATGGTCTAAGGCCCAAATAACAGGTCCAGTCACCATATTGGACTTTAAAAAAAAACAAACTCAAAGTCATGTATTGGCAAAGTGCCATGGAAACTGGTCATACTGGCCTTTCTAACACATGAACTACATAATTACTTTGAACATCTGAATGCATTTTATATGTTATACTGAGGTTGGGGTAGGATTTCTCTTAATATGATCCCCAAACATGTGTGTGTGTGTGTGTGTGTGTGTGTAAAATTTAATTTTGCAAATGGAAGAACACATCTTACTAATTGTTTCATTGCTGTGCATTTAGGTGAGCCTATGAACACAATATTCCAGAGGAATAAAAAAATATCCTGTATTAAGGAATTGATCACAGACAGTGGTGAAATCTAAACTTTACCATCACCAGTTCTATGGGCATTGCTTGGTGTGTGTGGGGGGTCATGTGACTGAGTGGGTGTGGCCAACTCAACGTCACTAACAGCAAGGTGGGGCGATGACGCTTCCGCTCATGTGCGTGGTGAGGCTTCCATGCATGCGTGCAGTGAAGCTTCCACTCTTGCATATGGCTTCAGCCATGCGGCACGGCTTCAGCCACATAGCGAGGCTCGACTGAACAGCCTTTTGTGGTCTGCTCTACTAAATCTCTGCTCTCTGGGGCAGCGGCTGCTTCTCTCTGTGGTGCTGCTGTTCTTGCTGGGAGAGCATCCTGTGCAATTTAGCAGCTGTGAGCTCCTGCTTTCCTCTTAAGTCCCATCCGGAAAGTGCTGAGACACAGAGAAGCAGTGCTGTTGAATGCTGTTTCTCTCAGCTGCAGTGCTTTCCGGATGGGACTTAGAGGACCCAAAGCAGCAGCTCACAGCTGCTAAATTGCACAAGACACTCTCACAGCAAGAGGAGCTGCAGAGAGAAGCAGCTGATGACCTGGAAAGCACATGGCATGTCCCTGCAAGTGACTGAGGCTTGGTAAGGGACAGAAGAAGTGGCTGCAAGAGCCGGATGGATCTTCTTCAAGGAAAGAAGAACTGCCTGGTCCGTTCCCAAACTGCTTCAGCCGTCCTGCACCCATGCCGCAACTCCCATGACCCTTCAGCCTACCATGGCAAGCCACAGGCTGAATAAATTGCTTCGGCCCAGGGGGTTATAGTTTAGGGCCAGAGGGGGGCAGCAGCATGCAGGTGGAGGTTCTGGCCAGAGTAAGGCCAGAGCCGGGGAATGGCGTATTCCCCAACCAGGCCTAGGTGAAGGGCGATCAGGCAGACACTCTGGATGGAGCAAGCAAGGCCAGAACTGGGGAATGGCGCTTCCCCTGACCCGGCCTAGACGAAGGATGATTGGGCGGAGGCTCCGGAGAAAGTCTGGAGCCTGGGAATGGTGCTTCCTCAGGCCTCGACCCAAGGTGAAGGGCAAGTTGGTGGCATGCTTACCTTTGGTGAGCAGAGAGGGCAAGGCATAGAGATTAGCTGGGCTGCATGGCGAAGGTGAGATATATAGGGTGGGGCGGGACAAGCGACAAGCAGGCAGGGCTGATGAGTGAGCAGGCAGGGGTAGGGCCAGCCAGAGGTAGTATTTGCCAGTTTGCTGGGAAAGCAGCACTGGGTAGGAAGGGAAGCAAGTGGCGGCAGCAGCAGCCGGATGCAGGCAAGCTCCAGGGACCATGGGGGAGGGGCAGCTAGCTAGGCCATGCGGGGATGCAGCACCGGGTGGGAAGGGAAGCAAGCAGCAGCATCGGCTTACTTACCCAGGCTGGCAGGCAAATCAGGAGCAGTTGGGCCTCAGGTACATCCTTGCAGGAAAGCAGGCAGAGACACTGTGTGGTGACTAATTGCTTGGTAAACTTACATAGACTGCTAAGCCTATGCTGGAGTGAGGAGGCGAGATGAAGAGTGATTGGGCATCGAGTGGTGATTGAGTGGGTGGGGTGAGCAGGGGTCAGGGTGAGCGGTGAGCGGGCAGGGGCGGGGCCAGCCAGAGGTGATATTTGCTGGTTCTCCAAACCAATCAAAATTTTCTCTACCGGTTCGTTTGAACCGGTGCGAACCGGCTAGATTTTACCTCTGATCACAGACCAAATGGCAGAGCAAAGAGTTCAATGAGTGTGTATGTCACCACAAAAAGTGTCAAATCATACAAAAGATGAAGATGAAAAGCAAAATCTCACTAAAGGAAATTGACGTTAGAATGCAATATAAAAGATTAGAACAAGGAAAGATATAATCAACCAACCTACCAATTAGGACTGATTTATTGCCCTTTCTTGTACAGCCTGTTATTATGGCAGAATACTCCTTCAAATAGTACTTAATATTCACTTGCAAAAATTGCGATTTTTTAAAAACTTTTTTAATGCAAAGTTTTAAACAGCTATTTAATTGTCTCTAAACTTAATGCTAATTATGAAATGATGGAATAGTTCTTTTTCTTGGCAGCTTCTCTGGACAGCATAGTACGATGCTATAGCAGTGGAATAAGGTAGAAAATGCATGAGAAGGATTATTTGCCTGCTTTGCATAGCGATACATTTATTTTTTTATTTATTAAAACATTAAAACCTGCCCTATGTCAATGAAACCCACAGTAAATCATAATATACAAAATTGGGATACTTATTACAAGTTTCTAAAATTGCATGCTCTAGTTCAAACTATGCTTTCCCAGAGTTCATTCAAAAAGAATAAATAATACAGCTGATTGTTCCTGAGGCTTTCTGAAGAAGAAGAAATGGAAACACATTCTTGGCTTCTGCTTAATTTCTTCCTTTACTTCTGATCTTCTTCCCTATGGATAGGGAAGACGTGCAATGAAGACATAAGACCAGATGAACCAACACAGTTATAGCTTTTGTAAAATCAAGAATTGCATCAAGATCCCAATTATGTACAATTTGCGGCCATACTGTGTCAGAATTTCAACCATATGAGGAAGAGGATTATTTATTTATTTATTTATTTATTTATTTATTTATTTATTTATTTATTTATTTATTTATTCCTTCCTTCCTTCCTTCCTTCCTTCCTTCCTTCCTTCCTTTCTTTCTTTCTTTCTTTCTTTCTTTCTTTCTTTC
>JANHFL010000681.1:253136-269534 GCA_032468155.1 Oxyrhabdium leporinum
GAGAGGGATGCATGGGTCTACAGATGGGTGTCAGGTGATGGGACTCATGCTGGGAGAGGTGCAAGGAAGGCAAGCCAGCTGTGGTCAGTTCAGAAGCCATCCAGGCCTGAAGAATACCTGCTGGAGCCAGCCCAAAAAAGTACTTGCTGGAGCCGGCCAGGGAGCAACCGGGCTCCAGCAAGAGTACTTGCTGGAGCTAGCTGGGAGCAACCGGGAACAGGAGGGCAGGGTGTGCTGAATCGATATAGCCAGCTGGCTAGCAGAAGCCAGTAATGCTGGCTAGAAACCCTTATACTTGTATTGTTCACCGCATGCCAAACTGAGACTCCAGTAAAGAGACCCGTTCTGCTCACAGTGTGGCCTCTTCTTTTGCTGGCTTGGTTTGGAAACATAACAACATGAACAATATGTTAAACCAGTACAGATAGTTCTCATTCAATACGCTATAATTGGTACAGGTAACTTTGACCCTAAGTGATACAGTTATTAAGTAGGACATCACATGACCACACCAGGCATTGTAATTTGTGATTTTACTACTGGCTTCTCTAATGATTCTGCTTGTCAGAAGCCAGCTGTGAAGCATGCAAATGGGGGTCATGGATACTGCAATAGTTATAAACACCCAGTGATGGAAAAGCACCCAAATCTTGATCTGTGGTTTTGTTCTAAATGTGAGGATCAGTTTTAGCACCAGTAGAATTTTAAATGGTTGCTTAACATAGCAGTCATTAACTGAGGATGACCTGTATAAATCATTTTTAATTAAAAACATATTCCTGAAAAGAAAACAGGTATGCTTTCCTCATTCTTACTGCATAGACCTTAGAATTGCTATTCCAGTACTTCACAGTAAAATCCCACCCTGGCTTGGATATATCTGCAAAAGTTTACTTTCAGTAGATGCGATATTTGAACATAAGCTGTAAATTAACAAAAAAAAAGGAACATCTTCAAGTTTATCTATGCATTTTGGAGCAAAAGAAATCTTTACTTATCTTTACTTATGTCTTTACTTGTGTGGAATAAAAATTGTGTAAATCTGTGCCAAGTTCCAAGCACAGCTGTACTAGTTCTCATGCAAAGTACCCCTCCAGATGTCGTCAAAGCGGATGCCAGAAGCCATTGTGTTCATAAATCCATGGCAATAGCACAATGTCGCAGGAGCAGTGCCTTTCAGTTGCAGGAAGAAAAATGAGCTTTTCAGCTTTCGCTGTGACGTTGATGCAGCAGCATAAAACCTGAGACAACTGTCCCACAAATGTTTTCCAGAATGTGGAAGTCACATTTCAATACAAAGAGCGTTCCTGGGTTGCCTCTTTGCTGCTTGACAATCAGGTTGCGATCCAACTGCTTTCCCATTTGCCATTACCATCACTGCCTCTGATTTACCATGGCACTTGGCAGAAAAAGTAGAGGAGAGGGAGAAGAAAGGGAAAGAGGGAGAGGAAAGAGACAGAGAACATCCAGAACAATATTATTCAGACATGTATGATGCTTGGGTCTGATGAAAAATAATACTAGCGCAGAGAAACGTGTTAACCAACTGGCTCTGAAGAAGTGGCATTTATTCCATTAATGTAGGAATTGCTTCTGTATACTAAAAAGAAGGCCAGATCCATTATAAACCTTCATTTTTTTAAAAAAAATACAACTATGAAGTTTTAGGTTACATGATTATTCCACGTTTTAATGATAGAGCACATCTGGGAGGGAGGTTAGCAGGAATCATATTTGGCTAGCTCAAAATGTGCTCCCTGAGGTGATGACTGTGTTTATTTGCATTTTTAAGCCAAGAGACCTGATTCATACTTTCTGGACTAATAGGCAAATCAGAAGCCAGTTATCCTCTCAAGTTTGAATTGAGGATGAATCTTGCACTCAAAAATGGAAGTTACTTATTAAAAATGAACATCAAAGCCTCTGCAGTGGCTATGAACTTTTAACCATAAAACTTCAGCTTGAACTAATTACTTATGCTTATATTCACTCCCTTCTTTTTTAGTATGGGAATAAGACTTTTTCAAGAATTATTATTGTATACGAGGGGTGCAGGTGTAACCTCATATATCAGGATACTGTTATATAAAATAATAATAATTTTAAAAACAATATTATGTAATGCTATGGTGGTGACAGGAGCAAAAATGGTGGTATTTCCATTAATGTTAGCATTGAATAAGGGTATGTACAAAATTTACAAAACTCACATAGAATGAGACACTAAAACTGCCTATTTTTAATTCAGATATAAACTGTATGCACTTAGTTTAGATGTGACAATTGTTGATTTTTGAACAAAACATAACAAAACAAACAGTCTATTAAAACATAGATCAAAAATTATCAAAACATAGATCTGGTCAGGCCAAAGAACTTCCATTACCTATAATATAGCAGACATAAAAATGTGTGTTGCTGGATATTTGTCTTCTAAATCATAAATATCTTTGCTGAAAATAGATATAAGTTTATCAAAACTGCGGATCACCAGAAAAAAATATGTATTTGTTTATTGAAGAAAATAAACATCTGTTTACATTCTCCATGGATAAAGATGTCGAAGGCATTTTTATTTCTCTTATTTGCTCAATTGAATGTGAATATTTTTAGAGTATGGTAATAAACTCCATTTCTTTTAAGGCCAATTCAAAACAAACACCAAGGTCAGCCAGGAAGCTCCAACTTGCAATCCTTCTGGTTGTTTAACCCCCCAGTCTGGTGTTAAGGAGATAGGCTTTCTGAGGGATAAGATTAAAATCATGGACTTCTTTCCTGAAGGAATGATAGCTAATTTTTCTACTGTCATTTTTTTCAGATGTGGTCAGAAAAATCATGCCAGTTGATCCAGGCATTTGTAGAATGACTGTCCCAGAACATTGCTTTCTAGGTTGCCTTCTATTTTTTTTAATAAACATTGTTTTTTTGTAATGAAGAATATTGCTTTTCTTATAGGTGGATTGTTTAGCTTTTTATTTAAGAGTTTATTATTTTTTAAAAAAATATGCTCTTGTAAACCATGCTGAGCTTATACAGAGGAAGATTGTAGGTACATTTAAATGCATACACATTATTTATTTTGAGATGGCATTATTTTAATATTTAAATTATCTCTCATTCATTGCAGGTTTGATTTTATAAAAAATATATCCAAAGTTTGCAGGATTCTAGCCTGCAGTTTTGTCTAACCAAAAAACTTTATGTTTACATTGCTTTTGTTTTGCTTTAAAAAAAGTGTGCAAGCTTACTTTAATGTCTTTTGTTTATGATGGATGAGTAATAGGCCATAACATTACGAAAGGAGATGGACAGATGACAGCTATAAAGACAACGGATATCATTTTTTGTAATGCTGATGGAGCCAATGGAGCAGGTAGAAAACATCTGTCTATCTCCTTAAGCAGTTGAAGAAACCATTTATAAGCAAGCTAATTTACAGGTCCTACTTTTGGGGCTGCTTTAGACATTCAGGCAGAAACAAAAGATTATTTATGTTAAGTTCTGGGCGAAGAATGGAGTTGAGGCCAGAGTGATTTCTAGCAGCTCTTTATTCAATACTGCCTGTGAAGCAACTGAACTGCCTGGCTGAAAGAGCTCCTTTTATAGGAAACTAATCAGCCAAACAACCAATCAGGAGAGAGTATTTTCCCACTCCAATAGAGGAGCAGAGTGAGAACTTCAACTGACAACTACATGCACTATATACAATAGATAACAATTTATTCATTTATTTTTCAAATTTATATAGCAGCTCATCTCACAGACGAAGTGACTGTGAGTAGCATGCAACTAAGTGAAAAAATAGTAATTCACAAATAACAGGTTGTTATTATGGTTCACCATACAGTTAGGCAGATGTTTAGACTGGATTTGGCATTTTTATCCACCTAGCAAGTCCTTCCCAAGAACCTGTGATAGGTAGATGGTGTTTGATGGTGTGAAAGGTATGATTTTGTGATTTCCTTTAGTTCTTTCTTTTTCCTTCTGCTGTTTCCAGGTACTGTCACTATCCAGATTTTTTAAAATCTTTCTTATCAACAATTGTGAGGTCGGGGGTGTTATATGGCAACTGTTTGTCTGTCTGAATTCTAAAGATTCAGAGCACTTTGGTTTCTTGATGTTCATTACTGTGACTGTTTTGTGATGCCACCAGTTCATATTTGCAGGCAAGTAGTATTCCAATGCACAATTGATGCTACTTTGTCATGCTGTTTTTAGTCCCTCTGCAATATTCCTACAGCAGCTAACTAGATGGTCCACTGTTTCTTCAGCTTTATTGTAGATGTGGCATTTGATGTCTGTTGCTATCTTTTTAATTCTGACTTTGTATGCATTTGTTCTATCTTTATTATTAAAACTATAAAGCACAGCTAAAAATAATGGGGAAAGGGATGTTAATAATAACACAGCCATCTCATTAGTTCACCAGTTCTACTAGGAGCAGGTGGAATTCAAGCCTAGGAGGGACCTTGCACAGCTCTGTCTTGTGCATTATTGCTCTCATTCCTGGATCAACAGGCCCTGCTCATAGTAACTCATGCCCTAATCCCCCCCCCAGATTGGACTACTGTAATATTCTGTACATGGGTCACCCTTGAAGAGTATCTGGAAGCTTCAGCTGCTACAGAATGCAGCGGCGAAGAAAGTTATATATGCTCCTAGAACAGCATATGACACATCTGCTCTGCAAGCTGGATTGGGTGCCAATCTTCTTCCAGATCCAATTTAAGGTACTGACTTTAAATTTTAAAGCCCTTTGTGGCATGGGACTGGGCTATCTGACACACTGCCTCTCCCTAATTATATCTGCTCGCCCCATTAGATCTGGCAGAGAAGACATGTTTTGCATAGCACCAGTTAGGGACATATGTTTGTTGGGTTCCAAGCATTGGGCCTTCTCTGCCTTGGCAGCAGCCTGGTGGAACATTCTTCTCCCCAAAATTAGGTTAGCTCCATCCCTCATGAAGTTCTAGAAGTTCTTCAAGATCTGATTATGTCACCTATGCCTGAGGGTCTCAGGGAACTGTAGACATATCTAGATGGCTCCATTGTTGAGGTGGAACTTGCTCTCTCTTTTCCTGAAGTTTGTATATTTTGTGTTTTTAATACTAATTCTTAGATTTTTATGATGATTGTTTTATATGTGTGTTGTTGTATCAGATTGCTGTATGCCACCCTGAGTCACTTTTTGTGAGCTAGGTGACCATAGAAATGTAATTAATTCATATTTATTCTACCAACATCTCTGTGTGTTTTAAACAAGACACATGGCTGTCATTACTACAATCAGAAAGAAAAGAATTAACAAATTATTGGCATTTTCATGAAGAATGGGGTGATGATATGACTTTGCTCTCATGTTTTCATTTTATTCCTAGGAGACAATCATTATTGCACTTAAAAGAAATAAAGGGAACAATAAAATACAGTAAATAATGTTCTCTTTCCTCTCCACAGAAGTCTGAGAAATATAGGACACTGTGCAATTGACATGCAAAGTACTATTATAGTTGTTGATATAAAAAAAGATTTGCTGAGTGTCTTTTAGTGAATCTTAGTAGAGAAATTTCTAGGCTGGCAAAGAATAGCATATGCTATCACTGCTCTCACTGGAGCCTACGCAGAAAGATAATGTAATACATCTACCCAATTTTCAAAAAAGTGCTTTATTCTATTGCATTTCAACAATACTTTCAGTTGTCTGTCTGTCTATCTGTCTATCTATCTATCATCAATCTAATCTAATCTAATCTAATCTAATCTAATCTAATCTAATCTAATCTAATCTAATCTAAAGAAATATTTCCAGCCTACGCTTTGTAAAACTATATCGGCATTTCTTTCAGATTTGTATAGTTTTGAAAACCAAACAAATATTTGCATGCCTACAGAGGCAGATTATTTCTTCTTGTTGTTGTCTTAAATATCAGTACTTTGTTTCCCAAAGGACACCAACAAGAAGTACTGATGTGCACAACACCAGACATATCACTGGAAGGAAAAATTACAAAACTGTGTCTTATTTTGGCCATGTCATGCATACAGGGGAATTTACTGGAGAAAGCAATTATGTTGGGAAGAGTTAGCAGTAAAAGGAAACCAGGCCTCTAAGCCAGAGCATAGAAAAACTCAAAGAAGCAATGCAAAACTGGAAAATGTAGAGAGGCTATTCCATAGAATAGCCAAGAGTTGGACACAGCTGAATGCATAAAATAATCAACAGTTTGTTACCATCCTTGTATATTGTCATAGATGGCTGAACCTGGCATAAGATAAATCAAGGGACACAATTGTCATTTTGCAACACAACATTAATAGTGGGTTGTGGGTTTTTATGTATTTATGGGGATGAAGTTTATAGCTTTTTATGTTGTGGATTTTAATGTTGTAAGCTGTCCATAGTCTTCTCTGTTTGAATTGGGCAACCATATAAATTTGTTTAGTAAATAAATAAATAAGCAGAACTGATCTGGGTGATAAAAACTTGTTCTGGCCTGGATTGTTGCAGCTTGACATGCCTATTTCCTCCCATGTGTAAGAACTATTGGGCCATTATTTTGTGATCTGATAATTTTTCTAATTTCTCTTTTGTTTATTAAATTGCCTCGTCTTGGCAAAGACATTGTATTGCTTCAGTGAAAGAATAAGATTGTGCCCCATGCATTCAACTTAGTCATTGATTGATTTATTTTTTACATCAGTGCTGTTGAAGGGAAGTCTCCTTTACCACACTAGAGGATTAAGTTATACAGCATAGTTACAACAGTTGTATCTGATATCTGAAAGCCCTACTACTGATCCCTACTTCAAAATCTACTTCCTGAACTGGCAATCCTATTGTGCCTAATGGAAGGACCAACCCTACCAGTTAGAGGGCAATGGCTTCTATTAAAATTCTGAACACAATTTGAAGTGCCGGTTTTGACTTTTAATGATCTGAGTGGCGGTGGCACAGTGGTTAGAGTGCACTACTGCAGGCTACTTCTGCTGACTGCCAGCTGACTGCCAGCAATTTGAAAGTTCAAATCTCACCAGGCTCAAGGTTGACTCAGCCTTCCATTCTTCCGAGGTGGGTAAAATGAGGACCCAGATTGTTGGGGGCAATACGCTGACTTTGCAAACTGCTTAGAGAGGGCTGTAAAGCACTGTAAAGTGATATATAAGTCTAAATGCTAGTGCTAGTGCTGTCTACAGGGCTTGAATCTCAGGTATCTTCAGGACTAGTTCTTATATGTGGATTTGCTAATCTTATATTCTTGATCCATTTGGGTCTGTTTAATCTTTCTGTGTACATCAGGAGATACATGAAGGGATCCTATGATAGCTGTCATTTTGAGTAACAACCCCTCCAAATGTTTTGTCTGATGTCTACCCTGATTCATTCCAAAATATTGTTTTTAAAAAAATAACTTTGGTAACACTTTTGAAAGGTAATGTTGCATTATTATTATATAATTGGGTTTATATATTTGTCAGTGTACTATTTTAGATTTTATGTTATTATTTTTGTTGTGCTGTTATCACAATTAGGTTTTTTGCTTGTTTTTTTTTAATTGTAAATTACCGGGAGTCATTATTGATTACATTGATACACCAGTAAACAAATCAATAAATCTTTAACAACATTAACTCTATAGACAGGAAAGGAGAATTATGTCAGGAGAGGTGAATGCCTCCACTACCATCTGAGAAATTAAGCAGCTGATGTTTTACAACAGGGGAGGACTATCTGAAGCTTCAAGGTTACATTTAATTCCTGAGCCCCATTACAAAGCCTCAAAGCCCTGAGTACACCATTAACTTCAGTTTCCCATAGTTTTGAGGTTGAAAACATATGAAAAACATTGCCTTGGTCTTCTACTGGCTTAACATACTTAAATAAAGAAAGGGCAAAACTAATTTCTCCAGATAGAAAATTTAGATCTTGTCCAAACATATCACATGGACTTCAAGCTCCTTCAGATTCCATTAAATGTGTGGCCCAGCTGAGATTGACTATTTCTACCATGAAAATATAATTATTATACAAGACAATGAATTATCTTTGTTAGCCTTGACAATGTGCTTTTTATTCCTATCCAGTAAGCGTCGGAAGGAGTTGTAGTTTCTCCTTCCTTCCTAATTATTTTGAATGTTTTAAATAAAGTAGCTGTCACTCCACCCAGCTTTCCAGCCTGTAAAGATTTCATTTAAAAAAAAGCTTTTAACTTTGCAAATTGTTCTCAACATTCTTTTTTATTTAATGATAAATCTCTGAACCTCTTCACATTCCTCCAAATGATGGAAAGCAAAGCACTGATCATAACTGAAAGCTAGTTGGAAATTCTTAAGATGGGGGGGAGGGGAATTCTATTGATTATAGGTTGGATCAATATAATCACTAGAATGTGGTTACATTCTTAAAGGAGAAATGAAGAATTGTGTAGTGCTTTGGATCTGATTTGAAAAGGGTACTTCACAGTGTTTAAGAGCATGAAGATAGCAAATATTTAAAGCAGCTATCTTACTGCTTTACACAGTTTTACAATCCTGTGAAAATACATAGTTGCTTTAAAGTATTGCATTTAAACTGTTGCTAAATTCATACCCTTGCAGACTCTAAAGCACCTTTCTGCAATTAAAACCAGCCAGTGTTAATAAAAATGTATACATTAGGGAAAAGTACACATATGGAAACATACAATTAATGGTATATAAGGAAAATGTATTGAAAAATGCATATAGTAGGCAAAATGGATAGAAAAAATGCATAGAAGTGTTTATGTGAACATTTTCTTAAAAGGAAATCACAAACTTCTGTAAAATGTAATAGAATGAACTAAATAAAAGAAAGATGCAGATAAATTAACCAATTTCACCCATAGCAATAAATGGGGAGGGAAAGAAAAGGAAGGGAAGGGAGGGAGAAAGAGAAGGGAGGACAGGGACAATATTGTTAATACTTCAGATTATCTGACAAGCAACTGATAATGAAAATGGTCAGATTTCTCCAGGTTAAATTTTATTCTGGTAACTTTGATAATACTGCCACCATGAGTTTTGAAGACATAAAAAGCATACTGTCAACCATTTTCAACAAAAGCAATGAATATTGACAGACAGAGCTGAGTCTAAGGCTTAACACATCATAGCAAGCAAAAAAAAAGAGGTGCACCCTACTCAGGGTGAACTAAGATATTTGAAGAATGTATGGGGATTCTCATACATTCTCAGTGTATGGGAATTCTCCTACCAGACAGCAAAATAAGTGCTAAATGTTAGAACTCATTCCTAATCTAATATAATCATTTGCCTTTTCATTAATAGAACTGTTTCCAGTAAAATCCAATCAAATCTATTTTTAGAGTACATTTGTGTCTACTGGTTCTTCTATTCTTTGTCCTAATAGCAACCCTTGGAGATGGAAGGGTTAATGAATTGTTAAATTCTTCCTATTGCTTGATGGGTGAGTGGAACTTTGAACTCAGGTTTCCTGAATCATAGCTAGAAAATCTACTCTGTCTGTCTATCTGTCTATGTTTAATATCATATAATCCTATCTTAAATAATTGAAAGAGTTTAGACCATCATCCAACCAATTCCTTGTTTGGGAACTCAAATGTTTGAACTGACCAGTCTTCATTTGATGACATCTGATGAAGGGGAGGTTATCATTTCTCTTAGTAAGTGGTTAACAGAATAACAGAACAGAATAACAGAGTCATGTAACCACAGGACATACAAACAGCCATAAATATAGTCTGGTTTCTGAGCACTCAAAGCATGGTCACATAACTGTGGAGGGGGACAACCGTTAGAACTCCAAATTTTGATTGTAATTATCCGCAGTGAGGTCCATTCTAACTCTGGATGCTAAATCAAGATCTATTGTAATTATTTTCATTTCATTCTTTCACAAATGAAGATTTCTCTGAGTTTTATTTCTATCTTTGTTGTCTTTTCTGCAAATTGGAGAATCATTCATTCCATTTTTTCATACAAGTTATATGCTGAAGAACAGTGATTGAATTTTGTAGCAACCTGCTCAATACCATGCTCCAGAATGAGGAGCAAGTATTGAGCACTTTTTGATCCTGCTATGCTTTCCCTTCGCTGTGTAATTTCCAACCAATACTTAACTAGCTAAGTAATCAGAATTTCAAAGGGTACTTTGTCAAATTGCTGAAATTAAGATATATTATGTCCACACAATTCTCGCAAAGTGTTGAGGAAGTCATCCATCATCAAAAATGAGATAAGGATAATCTACTGAGATTCATTTGTAAAAATTCCATGCTGACTTCGAATGTTATTCATGTTATTTTCAAGATACTTGCAGACTGAATCTTTAACTATCTGCTCTAAAATCTTTCCTGATATATTCCTACACACACACTCCTCTTTTTTAAATATATGAAATCTTACAGAAATGTCTTAAAACATAGTTTTTCCAGCAAACCTAGTGGTTCCTTGGAATAAGGTGCCTGTTGTTTCTAGCATGTGTGAGATTCTGACACATTCTCCCACAATCTTGTTTATGTTTAACTGTTTTAATGGCTGTTTAAGACTGTTTTAATTGTTGGCCACCCAGAATCACATTCGTGTGATGGGGGAACTATATAAATTTGATAAATAAATACAACAATCTGGTCTAGTCAACTGAAATTCACCTATTTTCCAGAAAATAATTGGTAGATGGGTGGGGGGAGAGAGAGAGAGAGAACTTAAACAATAGAAGATGGTTTGGTTAAGCTAAGAACAAATTGATCCAGTGCCCTACAATGTCCTTCATCTGGTCCTTGTGATTTAAACTCTTGCAAAATAAGTGTTCCATAAATTGTCTTACAATCAGCCTCAATTTTCAGTCCTGCCCTTTCGACTGGTCCCAAATTGCCCTGTGGAGCATGTATCCTCTTACTGAAGAAAACTGAGCCAAAGTATAGTTACCTAGTTTCGCATTTTCTTTGTTAACCTGACTTTTTCTTCTTTTTTTTTTTTGCCTTTTTAAATGAGCAGCTGCTGCACTAATTCTTTTCTCTACCTATTGTTCTTTTCCAATTGTCCTTTGCACTTTTGTAATCTCATCTCATTATGAGTTTTAGCCTTTCTGACACCATTTCTATAACTGCCAGCTATCACTATGGGCCTTTCCTTGGTAACCTGTTCTTCTCTTCACCTCCTGCTTAAGTCCTTTATTTTCTTATATTTTCAGTTCATTGGCAAGCTTATTATATGTCCATATTGACATTTTCTAGGTGTCCTCATTTTTTCCCATTTTTATTGAAATTGTTGCACTTATTCTTTGACTATGTCCTTTTTGTAGAAATCTTCACATCTTGAGCTCTTTTCCCCATTAGCTTTTCCTGACATAAAATCCTATTTATAGGTTGAAACTCCAGGGTCTAAAGTAACTAAAGCTGAAGAAAATATGTACTGATATCTTCCCTGTGCCTTAATTGGCTTCCGAGAGCTATGAGATCATGCTGAAGTGTGACTCAGGAAAGATCAAGATTATGTTGAAAAAAGAATCATAAAATTAATACACTAAGAAATGTGTACTGTACAGTATTACAGTGAAATTTTCAGACAATCAGGAAAGAAAATATGCCGGATAATATGGACAATAATGCCGTTTGATACTAGTGAGAATATTTATGTCTATTTGTTGCTTTGCTAAGTGTACCTGTCCAATGGCATGTGCAATCTATTTTCAGCTTCCAAATTATGTGAAATAATTGTTTATGATTATTCTGTGTTGTCATATCCAATATCTCATATTGTAGTAGGGGTACATACTTCAAGAAGCCCTACATGGAATAGAGCCTGGTTATCTAAAAGATCACTGGTCTCTCATGGTGTTTGCTCAGCCAGTAAGAGACAACAGGTTTGATATGATTCAGGTCCTTCAATTAATTGTCTTTGATTAGGATAGAAGGACTGTGCCTACTGAGTGCAGCAAGCCCAGAGTGTATATTCCTTCCCTTCCCATTGGGCTCGCATCATTCTCACAGTGGCGCCCTGTGCTCATCCAAAGCGCGTAGGCCGACCGGCGAGGGAGGGCCAGTGGAGGCAGGCAGAGGAGCGATGCAGGTGGGGAAAACTCTTCTGTCCTGATGTTTTTGTTCTCCAATGCTGTGTCATGCATTTATGAATTGCTTGTTTTGTTTTACCAATATACAGAGAGGACTCTTGGTTTGAAAGAAGGGTCAAAGAGGCCATCTATGTCAACACTGAACAGCCTCTCTCAACAGAGGGAGAGGGATATGACATCATCTATCTCCAGTCTACAACACAATCCTTTCAACAGTTCCAAGACTCCACACCTAATTTGCACCACTCAGGTGACCCTGATGACATAGATAAACCTTCAGGTGGCCTTAATGACTTGCTAAAAGAATGCAAATGACCAGCTGTCTGCAAGGAGTATAATTGTTTCCATTTTCCACCATCCAGTCAGAGCTGAATAAGAAGTGGAACGTCTTCAAAGAAAAGGCAGAAAGTCCAGTTGCCTCTTGAAAAAGCACCTTTGGGACAACCATGACCTGGATGACTGAGAATCTACATAGACATTCCCTTCACTGATATTTATTTTTATGCAAAGACTGGACATCTACCTGTTGGGGACAATTTAATTTGAATTTCTATATGAAACAGAGGATGCAGTTCTTTGTAGTGGTTTTTATGACTCATATTTTACTGCCACCTCAGTTATCCAACATGTACTCAGGACTGGGCTTCAAATAATTTAGCAACTGGTTCTCTGCCTGACCATGGTGGGCATGGCCTAGTCAGCCTCCTACACCACCCTGGGAGCGAAAATGAGCCATGGGGTGGGATGTTTTCGCCTTCCCTGGGCTTCAGAGACTCCCTGGAGGCTGGAAATGGGCCCATTTCCGGCCCTTCAGAACTTCCAGGAGGCCCATTTTTTGCCCTTCCTGGTTTCAAGAGGCTCTCCTCGAGCTTCCTGGAGGGAGAAAATGGCCTCCCCAGACTCCAGAGGCTCTCTAGAGGCTGGAAACTGCCCGTTTCTGACCTTCTAGAACTTCTGGGAGGCCCATTTTTTGCCCTCCCCAAGCCTCTGCACAGGCCCTGCAGTGTGGTGTGGGCAGGGACAGCCAGGGGGGAGAACTACCGGTTCACTGAACTGGCCATAAAATTAACAACTGGTTCACCCAAACTGGTGCAAACCAATAGCAGCCCACCCCTGTATGTACTATATATTTGGTGTAGTTGTTTACCTTTATATATATGATGTTTCCTAGTTTAATATTTTTCAGTTCCATCGCATACATAATCAAGTCTGGAAATACCATTTCTGTTTGACTCCATAAACCAGTGCCCAGGAAATAATAATAAAAAAACCCTTTCACTTTCCTCTGTAAATCTATCAAATTTGCCCCAGTGCTGCATTTTTTAACCAGCAAGCAAGGTTCCCTGAGCCCTGTGGTTATGAACCTTGATATTTCTTTACAATAGTACTTTCCCCTCCACCGCTGATTAATGTGTTTCTTCTTTACATATTTCTGTCTTTAGGTAAAAATATTTATTAAAATTGGTGAGTGCTAGTCCTATGCTAAAGGAAAGATATGTTATCTAATCATTTATCTATAAAGGTGAATAATCACAGTGCTCGCTCTTGTCATTCAGTCAGAAAAATAATGTTTCTTGTTTTTAACTATATTTGCAAAAATAAATGTACTAACCTTTTCAAATGTTCATACATTCCTAATTTTTAGTTTAAGAGGGGATATGTTCCTGTTAATCTCTTTTTATTCCCTGTTATTCATGAGTGAATGTATCAGAACTGCCACCTCATGCTTTTGCTTTGATATTATTTAGTGCCAGTCTGCCATGAACTCTTGGGAGACTGGATGGGAGGAGGATGGACTCCGGAATAACAAACAATTGACTGTATCTGATGGAGATGCAACTTCAAGGTCAGATGACTAAGAACATATCATAGCTGCATTCCAAGCCACATGTAAAGTAACTGCTTCAAAAACAAACTTTTTGAATTTGATTGGACAGTGAGGCCCAAAAGTGGGATGCACCTAAGGGAAAGTTACATTTGGGGATTCTGGTGCACATTTTTTAGTTCTGGTTTTGCTCTACTGTATTTCACTTGACCTTTAGTAAACTATACCTTTTTCAACAAGTGGAGTTAAGGATCCTTCTTGCTTAAAGGTTCAAGTTGAGGCAGGTCTGACATAAAGTTTTTCCAAATAAGTCAGAAATTACTATTTTCCTACATTTCATGCCCTCGTTTCTTAAAATAATTAGGCATGTGCAACATTTTGGATTCAGTCTCCAATATTTCTTTCCCTGCTTGATATCATGTATTTAGATAGTGCAGACAAAGAGACCAGGGCAGATGCTGTTACAGGTTGAATGAGGAATGAAGGAATAAAAATTGGCATGGAAAATGGTAGCAGATGGGTATCTTTGCACTCAATAGACCACAAGGAAAAAATTTTGGAGGGGGGGGGGAGTACGAGGAATTGAAGCTCAGGTTGCAGTCTGCAGTTGGGAAAAAGCAGTTATAGCCAGGCAGAAACTTCCCATTCTCACTTCCTCAAGGCTAAACTGATAGGACTGATCAAGTTATAGTAAGTGGTCCATTGTGGTGTGAGTTTGGCTTAGACCTGGCATGAAGCTCAGCAGCAACTGGAAGACATGTACCTACACTGAGGGAGAACTTAACATTTGGAGGGAGGCAAAGGTTATACGCCACTTTACAAAGTTTAAGGCTTTTATTTGTTTTAAGGGTTAGGGCTAGATTTATTTACATAGCTACATTAACTTGCAAAGCCTAGGAGAATAGAATTAAATCCAGGCACAGCCTATTGTTGGGGAAAGTGTGCTACTATGAAGCATTGTGCAAAATTATCTTCCACACCATGGTCTGTTTATACCTTGGAAAATCAAGCACCCTCACCAGGAGACAACCTGCTTAGGAAGCCGTCTGTTTTCTTTGTCCCAATGTAACGTCATACACCATGATGCATTTCTGCGATCCATTTAAACTCGACCTGACTCCAACAATCAAGACTGTTCAAAAAATACTGCAAAGGGGATAAAATAGAAAAGTGGAGACCTCCTTCGAAGGGAAAAATAATTTTAATGCCAGATTTCAGCACAGCATTAATTAGTATGCATTTCTAGTGCATTTTCAAGCCAGAGTTCTTGCTTGAGGCGCAAATTGGGTTCAAGTAATCCTGGGCACATCATCTGAAGACCAAGCTCTCTGGAGAAGGCTCTAATGCTGGAAAATGTAGAAGGAAAGGAAAGAAGATAACTCAATTACAGCTGTGATGAGTACACTGTTTAGAGACTTGAAACAACAAGTTATAGATAGATAGATCATGATGGAGAAAATCTATCTATGTGGTTGCTAGGAGTTGAAAATAACTTGGTGACACATAAGCAATCGATCAAATCTTGTTTATTTGGAGATGATTTATCTCATGCCATTAGCCAGGGTGAGTTGTCATATGTATTGAATGGTTTGCACTCAGAAAAGAATGATTCTACCTCTGAAAGGTTTGGTTTAGCTTGTTTGAAAGCTGGGTTTAAGCAAAACAAGGGTGCAGGAAACACAGTTTGGGAATAAGGGTAAAGGACGGAAAGGAGTCCTCAAAGAGATCTGTGGGAGAAAAAAGACATTTTGGAGATTTGGGGAAGGTTTGTCTTAGCAGCGGGATGATGTTTTCCAGAAAAAGAACAGAGTCAAAGAGGAAAAAAAGCAAAGCTATAAACTCATTTCAAAGAGACCAATGTTAAAATGTGGAAGGACTTCAATTTGAGGACAGATGATTCAAAAGATTACATTTTCCCTAAAGATCAAGTTTATAAAATACCTGGAAAGGGGAGGTTGCCAGAATATGAGTCACAAAATATGTTTTAAAAGCTTAAAATAAGATCCCTTGCTTGACTTCTTAACTGAAATTTACAATAGGCCTTTGTACTGTTGCCCTTGAGAAACTTACTTTCAATCCTATCTTCACAGCCCTGTTTTCTCTTCTAGGAAAATACACAAAAAGAAATATAAGGTTGCCTTGTAGAACAGAAAGTAGCAATGACCTTGGTGAATGAAGGAAGGAAGATTTACCTTTGAGCGAAAAAGAATTTTTGCCATTGGTGGCCACTAAGGCTTCATTATAGATTGTGGTCTGGAGCTTCTTTCTCTTGGTTTTCTCTAGGTTCCTATGGAAAGTTTGGGAAAAGAAACGGAAAGAGCTTTGGGGCAGTGGAACTTTAAATTCTACTGAGCTGGAAGGTAAGGTTCCCAAAATAGAGTACAGTATGGTTGCAGATGAACTGGTCTTGAGAGCCTAGAGCAGGGGTTCGGACATACCCTTAGTGAAGATTCTGAAGGGATCACTGAACCCGCAAATCCCACTCCTGGCTGGCCCTGCCCAC
>JANHFL010000682.1:0-12103 GCA_032468155.1 Oxyrhabdium leporinum
AACTATGTACTCATTATAAAAAGTAAACCGAGGTTGTCAGAAATTAGGAGGAAACTGCATGAAACCTGGATCTTAGAAAATTTGTCTCTATGATAGTCATATTTACAAACACAAAGCACACTTAGAAGAATTTTGTTCAAAAAGCCTTTATCTAGGATAATCATGTACATTAAAAGCAGAAGTGTGGGAGGGAAGAGAGGGGAAAAAAAACAAAGTATTGCATTTATCAGGAAAAAAACCCTTAAAATATTGCATTTATTAAGGTCTAAATAAGGTACAAAAGAGGAAATGTTGGAACAAGGAGGAGCATTCTCAATAGTGGGCATAATTACCCCATACTCTGCCTGCTCACCATGCTTCATAAACACGTCATCTGTTCATGAAGATGAAAATCTGCATATTTTCCATACAACTTATATATGCAGAACTGGATAATAGAAGTATCTGAACAACATTTTTTATGTTTTTTAAGCAATATGCATATCTCCAAGCAGATGTTGGGGTGTATATATAAAATAGATTTGTATAAACTCTGGTCAATATGCATAAACTCCAACAAAACTTCAGACAAATGAAAATCATTTTGGACATCATAACACATACACACACACACACACACACACAAGCGCGCACACACTGAGTAGTTTATTACCATTTTGAAAGAAATATCTAAAAAATTTCCTCCAGGCATAGCAATCTCCAAAGTTATAACACTATTGTTACAACACTAAGCCTTTAGAATTACATAAACAAACTCTAGTTCATATTAACATCACAGGAGATCTTGCACATCCTTAGTATATTTCTTAATTAAACATATGAGCTGGAGTCAGAGTGGGGGTGAAGAGAGAATGGACCCACACTGGTGAACATACTGCTACTAATGTACATAAGCAAAATATTTCTGCATCTAATATTAAATATTCAAACAGAATTTTCTCCTGGGTCTTGCAGTTTTATTTTAAATAGCAATTGGAGATGTAAAGCAACTCGATTAAAGTGGTATTGTTATTGTTGCAAAAGAAGACAGACTGCACCAAAAAACCAAGTGGGATTTAAGGTTCAGTGCGTCTAACACTGTTGCCATTGAAGGCTGACGGTGGGTAACGCTGGAGCTGAAAACCACAGGTGCCTCCTTGCTCAGCCCTGTAAAATTGCACAGATCACCCACAGATCACCAAGGAGCAGACTTACCAGAATGTGTGCCTCTCACCAAGTCTCCCTCTCTTTTGAGAAATTATCTGAGATGCTCATGGTACTTCAACAATAAACTCAACATTGGGTTTCAAAAAAGGAAAAACCCAGAGAGCTGCCTTCCTGAGCTGCCAGAGCTCCAATCCTTTAAGCTGAACGCCTTATTTACTTTTTCTTCCAAATGCCATGCACATTCAGGTTCACACTCAGCTCCTGCCTGTCTTTGAAGAAAAAAATATTTTCTGCTCATCACAATTCAGTAAAGAGGGAAGGTTTCCTGAAGGCAGCTTTCCACCTCTGTGCATGTATCCATTTATAGTATACTAAGGACTCCATTCACTAGAGCACCTTTTGCAAAAGTGCTGAACAATCTCAATTCTCAGTGAAGCTGAAAAATAATCAGCACCATCCCATTAAGGTACTTTTCCATTCCCTCTCCATGAATCATAAATGTCCTTAACAAAGCCCCAAAGCCATGCATGCATAAAAGTGTGCTCTAGGATTCCTCTGATCCATCTGAAACCTGCAAGGTTCTAAGCACTCTTCTGCCGAGCACAGAGGCATCTATTTGCCCTTCACACATTTTAACAAACAGATATCAGACTGCAATCGTTGACATATCTGGGTAGTATTTATAGGCAAAAATCCATTGTAACAATCAGTGAAAGTGCACTGGTTCCATGATAATGAAAGTCATGGTTGGTTAAACATTCTGGATATATATTTATTTCTTATTTTAGATTAATAATAGCCACTCTAGAGTGTTACACAAAGCCTAACATAGAAGCAAACTGTATTCTACAAAAACACATATCACAATGATTATGTTTAAGATGCTGCATTGGGTCACATATGAAGCTTCCTTATTGAAGCTACCCTGTTCTGCTGTTTTTGAGGTCCATGGTGGGGAAAAAAACAAAATATGAATGTATCAAACAAAGATGAATTTTGAAAGAGGTTGATTTCTACAAGCAGCATTTGTTCATACTGTAGAAACCTCATGGTGATTGAATCTCATCCTGATTCTAACTACAACATACATAACCAAACATTTATCTTGTTTCTAAGGAAGCTCCCACTATGACATGATTTGGGAACTGATGGTCTATGCTTCTACACTGTCCTTTAGAAGTATCAGAGCCAGAAATAGTCTAAAGATCAGAAGACAAAATCCCAGTAGAGAACTGTAGCCTAGAGGCATGAACAAGGATTGAATAATGTAAATTTGACATCTTCTGATTTAAACAACAGTGCTTATGAAAGTAATCTATCAAAGAATGACATCTAAGACAGAATCCACTAATTGGGTAGAAAAAAATGACCTTTCAGCTTAATAGCAAAGGTTATTTCGAAGAGATGCATCTTGCTGGTTTAATTTATATGCAGAGTAGATTAGAAAAGATTCCAAATCAAATCGACAATAACACCACAAACATTTGTAAAAAGTGCTACATCTGTAGGCCACAGGCTTTCTGCACACAAATCACAATGCAAGTAAATATATCTAAGAATTCAGGTTTTCATTACCAACTGGAAATCCTACCCACATTGCTAATAAAGCCTTCAGTATTCCCCCAGACAGATGTTTAACTAAATTTCATGCTAGGGATGCAGTCACGCTCATGATAGGAGGTTTTCTTTCTCTACAGTCTGAACTAGGATTCTGTTTTTATTCAAAACGACTTCCCCTTGTCATGAGACCACCTCATAAATGCCACATCTGGGCTTAAGCAAAGGAGAAGAACAATCCATCAGCCCAAGAATGTGGTCATTTGACCACTTCCTAAGGCCAGGAGGGATGGGCTATAATATATCCACTCTATACTGCAAGACAGCCATGAGTAATGAACTCCTGAAATCTCAGCATATGGCTCTATTTTTCCTGTGAACATTCATGAGAAAGAAATAAGATTCAATCTCTCTTTCTTAAACAAAGATAAAAAGGAGAACCATTTTAAAACACTCACATTCTGATATATTTCAGGTCTCAATCTTGCAAAAAATCCTAACCTACCTCCAAGAACCTCAGAGTGATAGAAATGCTATCTCCTCTCCACCTTATCATCATCACCTTTTGTTTTGTCACAACTCAGTAAAGCAGGCTAAGCAAAAAGACTGGCCATCATCATCTGTGACCTTTGCAGACAATGTGAACCATTTCCACAATTTGAATTTGTATGCTACAGCTGGTTCATGACACAAGACATTCTAGCAGTTCTTGCCCTATTACACAAGTATCTTGGGGAAAAAAAAATCAAACAGGCAAATATGGTTTTAAGAGAACAACCGCAAGCATGTCTTTTGTCGACTCCTAGCATCTTTAAGAAATAAAACGATAGAACTCTTCAATCAATTGGGCTTGCACATGAGCACATATGTACACAACTGTTTCACCCACAAGCTTGCAACTTGGAAACTGCAGTTCATGGCTTGTTCATGGTTTACTACATCATTAGAACATCTTGCCCAAAGTTCTCAAGCAGTAATAACCCTGTAAGTATTTTATAGTTTATTTGGGACTGCTTACAGGGACGTTCAGACAAACGTTCATTGTGTACAAAACACAGTAAGTCATAAAAATGCTCAGGCAATTTTCTCCTATAGCAAAAATCATTTTTATCTTCAGGGTTACATCTACACTGTTATGCATAGGAGCCATCCTCTGTCAACCCATTAGTATGCTTAGAACTTATTATTCAAACAAGCATAAATGAATATATGGGGCGGGGTGTTGGAGGGGGCCTTCAAATTAGTTTTCGTCCCTTGACAACTGCCTGGACTAGTCCCTCTAGTTTTCTTGGCAAGGGTTTTGGAAATGATTTGCCATTGCCTGCTTCCTAAGGCTGAGTGTGTGTGACTGGCCCAAGGTCACCCAGCTGGCTTCAGGCCTAAGTGGAATTACAACTTTCTTTGCATTTTCAAATTTTTATTTGGGCTACAGACTCTTCAAGCAGAATGTCTAGAAAAAGAGGGAGTACAGAAACCTCTTCTCAGCAAGATCAACGTTGATATAGATATTAGACACAAAATTCTGTGCAAATTTATTTAATGAAGATGTCTCAGCGATTATTATGGAAGATGGCATTCAAAGTGATGAAGGGATACCTCAGCTAAACATTTCTGCTATACTTGTTTGAAAAGTTTTCCCTTCCAAAGCCATGTATTATAAACCATATGTGTACCTAATGCAGTTTTTCACTGCCAATGAGGAAGACAATGGAGAGAAGCTATTTACAGAGGGATAGCCCATAATTTATCTTTTAATATTCACATTTTCCTTTTTAACAAACACAGCTGATGAGATTTTACATCCTGCTTAGCCATAATACCACCTACACTTAATATCATTATCTGACATCTTAGATCATAAACAAATGTAATTCCAATAGAACAGATGATTTAACTTCGTTAATTGATATTTATGTCCATTATTGTCCATGTATTGCTGCAAATGCAGTTCCGGGGCCCTTGATGATAGTTCTGGAATTACAGTTCCTATCATCATCATCAATCATTGAGCCTCCCTAATACACCGCCACTCTGGTGCCTTCCATCATGCAATTGTCTCTTAGAAGAACCCATGTGGGGCTGCCCCATACAAACTCTGTTCTATCCAGCTTATGTAGAAAAGTAGTGTCATATTAAAAGCATGCAGTAAAAAATGGATAGCTTCAAGGTAGAAAATATTTTTTATATTGTTTCCAAAAGATTTTATTAAAACGTACTGGATTTCATAGCAACATGTTAATCATTATGTCTTCCTTCCATGTGGAGATGTGTTCCTCAGTGACCAACATTAAGGCTATTCATTATCAGTAATATCTCTAAATTTGAAGTTGCAACAATAAGCCTTATTGAACAATATTTAATATTTAGACTAATTTCTGAGAAAATATACTGTAGTAATACAAATACAAATTAAATTTGCATTCAGAACACGGTTTTGTTTGCATTTTGAATGTTGCATTTTTACTCATGTTGCTCTGAAAAACATGTCAACCAGCACTTGTGGAAGAACTCAATACTCTAAAGAGAACATGGTGAGAAACATTCCTATAAAACTGCTACCTGCTTCTAAATTGTAGGTGTGCATTTTGCAGTATTAAGCAGAATACTTCTATAAAAAATAGTGGATGATAAGGGACTTCAATTGGATGATAAGGGACACAGCCCATACTTTATGGTGTCAGACAATTAAATACTAATAGCACTTTTTATAGTTCATAGAGTGACTCATAGCAAAGATCTGGGTTTCTGGAATTTCTCACTGAAAAAAGGGTCACATCAATGTTTACTTGCTTTTTCTGGCCACAATAACATTTGGACAATGTTATATCAACAGTGGAGTCAATACTGTATCTTTAATGCAAGAAAAGTGAGAATTCTCCCAAACCATCTATTTTGTTCAGCTTGTAACATAGGAAATTGAGACATAGGTTTCTACCTAATCAGAGTTTGCAAGCAGAGGCTGTGTCAGGATAAAGTGGTAAATGTTGTACTCAAGTCTGCTCTTGCAAAAAATATTCACATTTTCTATCAAAGAATCTGGAATTCTGTGCTTGCAATAAATTTCAGAAATCTGAGGAAGGTACGCAAGTATAACATATTTCCATTCATTTTCTCTCATCTGTGGAAATAGGTCACTGGCCTTTTGTTCATTGCTGCTAATATATATATGGTGGAAGCCCTATCAGTTAGACTGGAATTACGCTCTGCATATGTAATTGCTGCCTAAAGCAGAGGCTGTTTTCTTCCCCATCTATATAATCTGTAACATTTGATAGGTAAAATATGAGGCAGGGTGTCATCCTTTCAGCATTCCCCTCAGCTACTGAGGTTTGTGGGGGCAGAAAACCTCAGTCACAATAAGGGACTATTCCATCCATCACATAGGAACAGAAGACAAAAAGAAAGAATGCCAAATTTTATATTACGTCACATCTCTGTCTGATATGCCAATCATATTTTACATGCTGACATGTCCACATACAGTATTTAGAAAATACTGTAAAGCTTGAATCAGCCCCATATGTAGGAGTTACGTTACATTTCATTTCATTTCATTTATTTGAAGAGGCTGGAAATTGTATGTGATTGCTGACATCATTATGCCACTGGAGTGGGAAGGGTATTTTGAGTTTGAGAAGTTTTAGGGAGTAAAAAGGAGATTCTTAAATCTTACAGACTTAATACGTGTTTTGCTAGCAAACAAATAAGCAGAAAATGTGATAAAAGTTTGCTACCTTCTTATGGGACAGTTTGAGCTCTGAGACAAGGAAGATTGTCAACCTTTCAGATTATGGAAAGTTGTAAAACTTGGCTTTTCTGGACAGTGTTTTAAGACTGATTCTGGAAACATCAATGGAAGCTTTCATTTTACTGTAGTGATATATTGTTTCCATTATATATTACTGAAACATCCTGGTTGCATTATATTGTATACTGCTATGTGGCAAATCACTTAAGAGTCCAGCTGGACTAAAGGAGCATATACATTTTTCAAATAAAAATAGAATACAAAAATGAATAACAATGCCAATAAGCATGCAGGACTCAGAAACTAAATTCAGTACCACAAGCATAAGTAACATAAGTATATACCACAAGTATGGAATAACATAGAATAACAGGAAGAAGAAGGGGAGAAAGAGGAGGTGGTTTTGGAGGAGGAGGAAGAGGAAGAGGAAGAGGAAAAAAAAGAGGGAGGAGGAGGAAGGAGGAGGCTGGAAGGAACCTTAGAGGATTTCTAGTCCAACCCCATGCTCAAGTAGGACACCTTATATGATTTCAAGACAAAAAACTCTAGCGATAGAGCACCCACAACTCTGGAAGCAAGCTGTTCCACTGATTGTTCTCATTATCACAAAATTTCTCCTTAGTTGCACCTTTCTTTAATGATCTTCTACCCATTACTTCTTGCCTTCAGGTGGTTTGGAGAGCAGGTTGAGCCTCTCTTCTCTGTGAGAGACCTCAATACTGGAAGACTGCTATCATGTCACCCTTATTCCTGCTCTTTGGTAGACTCACTAGACATACTTAGTTCCCTTAACCATTCATAGTATGATTTAGACTTTAGAACCTTTATCATCTTTGTTGCTCTTCTGTGTCTTTCTCAGCATATTTTTTTCTATTAGGATGACCAGAACTGGATGCAGTATTGCAAGTATGGTCTTACTAGTCCACAGTATAAAGTGGTGTTATCACTTCTTGCGATCTTGATGCTAACCCCCTATGTAATCTAGGACTCCATTTGTTTTTGTTTTGGCAGCTGCAGAACAATGCTGGCTCATACTCGTGCTGGTCCACTAGGACACCTAGATACCACTTATAGATACTACTGTTGAGCCAGGCACTACCTATTCTATACCTGGTTTAAATAGTACTTTAATTTAATTAATATTTGTATTAATTTAATTAATTACTATTTAAATTAATTTAATTAGTGTTTGGTTTTAATTAGCATTAAAAACTAATGCTGGACAGTCCTTCAGATATGATTAGGGAGAGCAAACCTGACCTCCAGGTGGCTTAATGGATTATTTTCACTTTCTATGTTCAGAGCAACTCACCAAAATTCGTGCCTGGGCATCAGTTAGAATCAAGACCCAAATCTGCTCAAGGCTCAGGAGTGTTCTCACTTGCAGTAGACAGACTTTCCATAATACAAGATGATGATGATGATGATGATGATGATGACAACAACAACAAAAACAACAACAATAATAATAATAATACATATATTATAAAAAGTATAACAACTTTAACACCATCAAGGAACAACATCTGCCATCCCAGATTGTTCAGAAGGACTCAATAGGTAGACAAAAAAGCCAAATCCAAATTAAACATTTAGGTGACTGTGTGACGAACCACAATATCATATGGTATTACTAAGAGTAGGAATTATTGAGAGGAACTTGGTGCATATGAAAGCCAACACCAGATAAAACACCAGCAGCTGTGATTTCACACTGTTGTGTGAAATTATACCATATGAATTTCCATAACCAGCTATTTACTTTTCACTGAATCCAGGGCAAGTTGCTGTTCAGCCATCCAGCATTCATTTCTTATCTTTCTGGAGTTAGCCTTCTGCCCACAATCCTATAGATGTCTTCTCAGGGCTGCACCTGTAGTGCCTCAGGTTGCAAACCTCAGCCTATAAGGAGTCATCTTAATTTAGGTCCAAGGGTGCGGGTGGGGAGGAAATCAGCTTAAACTCTCTCCCTTTCCCTCCATTCTATCAACATGGTGCATTATTCCCAGGCTCATGCAGTGATATTTGAATAGAGTTCAGATCTCCTTACTTTCCTTTTCTTTCTAAATTAAGACATGAGTTTATATTTGGGGCTGAGATGTATTTGCTTGAATTGTTTTACTATTTTTACATTTCCTTTCTTCCCATAAAAATCCTGTGAAATAGCCTAGATAGTTCACATAGGGGAGAAACGACTGTATATTTTTCAAATAGCAATAGCACTTAGACTTATATATCATCCCACAGTGCTTTGCAGCACTCTCTGGGTGGTTTACAGTATCAGCATATTGCCCTCAATAATATGGGTCCTCATTTTATCAACCTCAGAAGGATGGAAGGCCGAGTCAACTCTGAGCCCTGTCAGGATCGAACTCCAGGCTGTGGGCAGAGTTTGCTTGCAATAGTGCATTCTAACCACTGCGCAGCAGGGCTCAGCGGTTAAATGCCTATTTAAAAGGTACTACATAAATTTAGAAAAGGTTCCCCAACCTTCCTTCTCTTCTCCATTATTTGGTCATACTCTTTTTAATCACGATATCAATTTGTTCAATGCATGGAGCAGAAAGATAAAGGATTTTACAGGTTCGGACTTAGCTATTGATGGAAACCATGAATAAAATTTGCAGGAAGAATAATTACAAGTACCATCTTGGTTTCAAATGACTTAACTTCAGTCATTTTTTCATAAAATATGTAAATCTCATCAATTGATACCATTAACATTTGAAGAATATCTTCTTTATAGCAGAAGAATCTCATTAATGTTATATAAGACTTTTGTATTAAGCATGGTAGATTTTCTTGAAAGTCTTTTAAAAACTCCAGGGGAATGATTGAAGATCTGAACTTGATGAATCCCAATGGAGCTCTCTGTGGCCCAGAGTTTCTTGAAAATTCATTTTAGCAAATCATCAGGAATTGATAACCCACAAGCAGCTCAGACACTCTGCTATAAATTGCATAATATAAATTGTAACATTTTCAGACTGGGTTAGCAGAATTCAAGACTGGATTTAGGCCAACTGATGCCCTAAGCAGAGCCTAAAAATGTTGTCCCTCCACAGAAGTAATACTCCCATGACATGAGATGGAATCAAATGTGATATCTGACATCTTCCAATCAGACTTTCAAGCTTTAGTCACTCACCATGCCAAAGAAAACATTTTTAACAGTGCTGATTAAACATGACAGATAAAGACAATTTAAAAAAATGACTACATTCTCACACTGAGGGCATGATAGCTGGGGGGGGGGAACTCTGTGGTATCCCCCTTTCCCTTGGTGTTCTAAGCATGGCCTTACCTCATGTTTAATCCAGGGCTATCAAAATTGTAAGCAAATCAGTACATATTACTGTCTTTGATTGCAGTACCCAATTATTATTGAGCCTTTCTAGTTTAAAATTTTGAAGAACTAGTGAAATAGCACCTTATATATTTAACAATTTCTGACAATGGTTCATTGACCAGTTTACTGGGACTATAAAATGATATAGTATTAGCTCCTAGTTTGCTATTATAAAACATGGAAAATTAATATACATATCTAATTGGATGAGTGATATTTCTTGAAAATTGGTTGGCTGAAACATTAACCAAACAATAGTTGTAGAGAGCTCTGAATGCCCTGCAGTGAATAATTATTAGTGGCCAAATTTGAGAAAATGTCTTAACTATGTCAACTTAAAAAAAAACTTTTGGCTGTATATAGTTCTAGATAAAAATATTCAATATGGGTTATATGCACACACACTATTTCACCAGGGGTGGGCTTCAAAAAATGTAACAACTGGTTCTCTGCCCAGTTGCTGGGTGGGCATGGCTATGGTGGGTGTGGCCTAGTCAGTCTCCTGCACTACCTGTTTTTTGTCCTCCCTGGGATCCAGAGGCTCTCTGGAGGCCAGAAATGGGCCCATTCCCGGCCTTCTGGAACTTCCAGGAGGCCTGTATTTTGCCCTCCCTGGGCTCCGGAGGCTTTTGTTGAACACTCCAGGAGGGCGAAAACGGCCTCCCCAGGCTCCAGAGGCTCTATGGAGGCCAGAAACAGGCCCGTTTCTGGCACTTCCATGAGATCAATTTTACGCCATTCCCAAGCCTCCGCACGGGCCCTGAACTTATCTGCATCCAAAATGGGCCATGTGGGGACTCCTGGGAGGGGAGGGGTGGGCAGGGCCAGCCAGGGGTTGGAACTACCAGTTCGCCAAACTGGCCATAATTTTAACAACCAGTTTGGCCAAACCGGTAGCAGCCCACCCCTGAGTTTCACATGCCCATATTTTATTTTTATTTTATATTCTTAAGTTTTGAATTGTCCTTTGTTTGCTCTATGGAGTTTCTAATTCAGAAACTGCAAAGGTTTTTTTCTTTTTAAAGAGGGAGGGAGGGAGGACTTTCCAAGGTGAACAACCAGAAGGATGGCTCATTTATTATCTTATAAGACACCATACCATAGATTTTCTCAATCTTGGCTTTGGCTGGGAATGATAAGAGCTAAAGTCCAATATATTGAAGCAGTATCCAGTTTGGAAACAGTGTGATGGCTTAGTCTCAATGCTGCCTGGCCTCCATCACTTTGGGACAAATATCACTGTTCTTAGACTTGCCTCAAGGTTCATATTCTTTATCAAACATTAAAAATAAGGCACTTCAGAGTCAGACAGTCACCAGGAATGGAGATGGTACATGGAAAAACTATGAATTCTGGCACTGGAAATAATTCCTACCTAGAATGCTTTTATTTTAACGAGGTAGTTCTTTGCAATGAATTCCAACTAATGGAACTTTTGATTTTCATGTCTATCGGTCTGTCTATCTAGAATACTTTCACACCACCTTGATAATTTTACTCAAGCAGCTGCAAAACTGCAACATCATATAAAACATCATACAATTATAAAGCATTGAAACAGTGCCAGTGCCCTCATTCATCTCAGATATATCCAACTCCTCCTTGTTCCTTAGTTCCCAAAAGCTTTTTCCAAGAGCCAGGTCTTCCAGATTCCTAAGAGTTATGAATGAAAGCACAGAACCTGCTATTTCTGTCAGTAGCTTGTTCTGCAGAAGGGATGCTCTGAGAGAAAATGCATTCTTGTGAGTCCCATCCCACTGCCGGGAAGGGAAGGATAAGGCCTCTCAACATGTACTCTTTGCGGATTCTATTTGTAGTAATTGGTCTTGTAAATAACCAAAGACCCACTAACTTTGTTCTTCTAATGTAACCAACACCTAAGCCAGGACTACCCAGTGGCTGATTACAGGGCATTTCTTTGCAGTTGGGAACAATCCTCCCACTTTTTCCATAGACGGGACAAACACTTCTTAATTGACCTTTCAAGTGTCAGATTTCTAAATCAGGAAATAACATGATCACGAGAATTCATAATTCAAAGGAAAATGTCATCCTCAGTGCATATTCTGAGAGAACAAATAGAAGAGGACTGGAGCCAAATATTGGAAAGTACACACTGCACTAGCAGACAGCAATTTCCAGAAGGCTTTATTAAGGAAAACTTCCACCTTAGGCAACACAGGGATTTTTCTTTTCCTGTAATTACAAGGAAAGAAATACAAGGACATTGTTAGGGTCCGCTTAAATCCCATAAGAAAGATCAGACTTCAGATGGATATTCTAAAGAAAGATTTTATTCAGGA
>JANHFL010000687.1:11513-24533 GCA_032468155.1 Oxyrhabdium leporinum
TCTATCTATCTATCTATCTATCTACCTACCTACCTACCTACCTACCTACCTACCTACCTACCTACCTACCTATCTATGTTCAAATCCTGATCACCAGACGATGGTTCATTGTTATGATAAAACCGTGCTATCTATCATCTAGCTAGCTTCAGAGGTGGGCTGCTACCAGTTCGGACCGGTTCACCCGTACCGGTTGTTCCGCCCACCGCTGGGCCCGCCCACCTGCTCTGGTGCTATCCCATCCTATATATCTCACTCTCTGGCTCACTCACCCCACTCACGCAGCCCAGTTGATTTTTGCGCCTTCCTTGCCCACTCTACTCACTGCGGCTGCCCGAGAAGGTGTGCTGGAAGCCGCGCTTATGAAATCATCGTGTGTTTGAAGCCACACTCACATTTTCGGTTCTGCATGAGGCGAACCAGTTGTTAAATAATGTGAAGCCCACCTCTGGCTATCTTCCGTCTTCTGTCATCTCTCTCTCTCTCTCTACCTCCTATCTCTCTCTCTCTTTCACTTTACCTTTTTTTTCCTCTCTCTACTGTATCTCTCTCACTCTCATATGATTATCTATATACTGACATTTCTATCTAGCTATCTGTTTACCTATCTGTTGACCAGTCTCTCTCTCTCTCTCTCCCCCTCCCTCTCTCATCCCTTGCCTATCTGTTTCTCTCTGTCCCCCTCACCTATCACATGCCTACCTATCTCCCTATTGTTGTATCTAGCAAGGTCCATCACCTGACCTCCCACCTATCAGATTAGTTGAGCCACTCTCTCTTTGCTTTTAGGCCCAGGCACTGAAATAATGGCAAGAATTCTCGGAAGGGCAGGTGAAAGGAGGGCGAATCGGACAGATGCTCATATCAGCAGGAACTGTGAAATCAACCAATTTAGCATCCTCCCAACTGCCTTATGCTTTCAGCTTTAAAGCTAAATTCTCATGGCAGTTTTTCAATCAAAACAGCAAGCAGTTAGAAAAGCCTAGGAAAAACACTTGTAAAACAAATGAATAGAATACATACAAAATGGGATTATTTGCACTTCCATCTATTTTGATTTCTAATTCAGCTCTTTTAACACACTGAAAAATATCCAAGCCTTCAAGGCAGAATTTATATGGTCTAGAGATCTGAAAAAGCTACAATTGCAGAATCATTCAAAGAGTTGGATTTTTCCGGGAAGGCATTTTTAGAATTCTAACTTTCATTGGAAAAAAAGAATGAATTTCTAGCTCTGATGACATTTGGAAAAATGTTATTCCTGGAAGCAAAAAGATGGCAGGCCTCTGTCTGAAAAGCTGATTTGATCCAAATATTTGAAAATGTCTTTTGAAGGAGTGTGGTCTGGGAGGAAAAAGGTCACCAGGCACAGCCACTCTTCCTCTTCCTCTTCCTCTTTAACCGTCCACATTGCCACCATCATGATCATCAAAAAACACGGTTATCAGCTTTAACTTGGATGGTGCACAATTACTAATAAACACGAATAATCTAAAATAAGGTTATGATACGGCATTTTTAAAAAAGGAAAAAAAACGTATCATAGACAAATCACAACAATTTTGAGCAGTGGGTGATGCAAAAATGTAGAAGGAAATTGGGGAGGAGAATTGAATATGGAATATTGTAGATGCAAATTTCTATATTTAGGCAAATTCTTTTGCTCCATTATTTTAATAGTGTGAGGATGTTAATTTCCTTTGTAAGATGGAAATCCTAGACTTAAATTCCTTCGATATTCAGGCTGCACCAAGGATGCCCATAAGGTATGGTCAAAAGTCAAGATGGAATTAAAGCTCTTCTTTTCTTTTCTTTTTCTTTTTTTTAAAAAGTCTATCTACCTGGATCACACCACTGAGGCCATCTTGCCTTTTTTGACTATAATTTGTGGATACTCCTTGGCCAGGTTTTATTAATAATACAATGAATCTTGAGATGGTGGCTTATTTTTATATGAGAGGTACAGGGTGCAGCATTAATACTGACGCCACCTCGACCCAAAATATTTTAACTGAGAGTGTCTGTTTTGCCTGCATTTAGCTTTATGCCTAACAGGGGAGAATGCATCCGTGGGGCTGGTTCTTTCTTAAATTATTTTGATGGAGGTCTTCTCATCCCTCGTCTACTAGATTTGGTACCATCTGGTGAATCAAAGCCTGAAACATTCCTGAGTTCCTTGAAGTTTGGTCTGACTTGATCTGTTCACTTCTAAAAGAGGAAGATGTGGAGGGTTTCAAATGTAAAAAGGATTTCACTGGAGGGCTTACCACATTTCTGGGTGGCCTTAGACTAACCATCTATAAACAATATTTCCATTTCCGCTCCTGAAAAATGGAGAAAATAACACTTCTTTGCTTGCAACCACAAACTTAGAGCCAAGGTAATTGATAACAGGATGTGTCATTCTTGTACCCAAAATGGTTTGCAGAAACACACTCTAGTTACAACTAATACATGCTAGCCTCTACATCGTTGTGCAGGTTAGAATTCACGCTCTTCTGAAGAGGTGAGTTTGCCCTTAATCTCATCCTGAAAATCTCCAGAGCTAAGTCAGATTGCGTAAAACACTGAGGGGTTTAGGAGGGAGTTTTATCTCTCTTGTAAAAAAATCAGCTGCATAAACTAAATGTATTTCAGAACAACACCAAATAATCATCTGAACTACAGAGATACTATTCTTTCTGAAGAGCTGTCACTGAGAAGAGGGTGTCAATTTATTCTCTAAAGCACCGGAAGGTAGGAGAAGAAGTAAAGGATGGGAGATCATTAAAGAGAGAAGCAACCTAGGAGAAATTTCCTGACGGGGCAACCAATTCATCAGTGGTCCGTCTTGCCTCCTGGGCTTGTGGGTGCTCTGTCACTGGAGGTTTTCAATGGACAACCATTTGTCCAGGATAGTATAAGGACCCGCGCCTTGGGATGCAAGTTGGAGGTGCCATTCTCATGCCAGGGCGGGTCTCACTCCTTTCTGCCTGAAGGTTTCCAGAAAGTGTTCTTGGGAGAATGTCTATGGAGCTTTTCAATCATCCAGGTCCTGGTTGTCCCAAAGGTGCTTTTCCAAAAGGCAACTGGATTTTCTTGTTTTGTTCTTTGAAGATGCTTCACTTCTCAACCAAGAAGCTTCTTCAGTTCTGTTACTGGGAGATTTGTGTCCATCTCTTAGAAGCTGTCCATAAGATCTTACCTTGTTTCCAATGTCATTTAATGTATTATAAACTTACAGTAATTGGGAAGGTTCATCTCAGATCTGGAGCTAATGAATATCCAGATGGGACACAACTATATTTTCCCCTTTTCTTCAAGTTCAAGGGTGGCGACCTGCAAGGCCTCAGGATATCTTAAGGCTGTGCAGGACTGAAGCTGAAGTTAAAGTCAGATAACCCATGTCCACCTGGTGTACATACTGCATTTCTTCCCACCCTTCTTTCTCAGGCCATATTTATTCTTCTGGGCGGATTCTCACAGTAAGGTAGACGGTTCTGTTACAGTCAACTCATCTACAGTCAAGTCATCACCCTTGAGGGAAGTAGTCAACAGAGGATCAGCAGACAAGCAAGGCAGGCATGGAGATAAGAGGGGGAATGGTGGGACAGGCTTGGAATTGACCTCAGCCTGCTGCTCTTCTCCACTCTTCATTCTCCATCTGAAATATCCCTACATCCTGCTTAAGAGTACATCTGCAGCCACCATGACTGGATGCTGTTTGCTCAGAATGAGACTCTTCCCTTTTTATGTCACCTCTTGGGAAATGGGAAGAGTAGGCAAGAGTTTCACAATGGGTGGAAAAAAGAAGAGTCTACAAAAAGAGGAAGAGGGAAGGAAGCCAGAATTTCATAACAAAAAGAGGAAGGGACCAAAACAAGAGAGAAGAGATTACCAGAAGAGCTGACTACTAGAGTGCCAGCTCCAGACAGAATCCAGGGAAGAGGGGAATTTGGCCTGATTCAAAAGTCTAAGGCTGTGTCTGCACTGGAGCCAATTTCTCTTCTGAGAATCCACTGACCACATCACAAAGGCAACTGCTGTGCGATCTCTGCTTAGAATGCAATTATGTGCTGTGCACCGATTGATAGTAGAAGGACAGAAGTTGATGTCATTGGAAAAGTTAAACATTAAGTAGCTGTGTGTTTCTTATTTTTTACAACAAGTCCATTATACCAGCCACCTGTAACTTGTAGGGGATTGTCGCCTAAATTGGGTAACAGGAAGCAAAGCTGAATTACTGTAATTCATTTTCTCCCATAGAATTCAATGACATCATTGGCGTTCATCTCCATCTGTGACCAACACCAATTTATTGTGGTTTCTTGGTTTTTGAAGCTGCAGAATATGTAGGTGGGCAGTGAAAAAAGAGGTTTTGTGCCTACAAATTGCCAGCCCTCTGTCTGAAGTCAATAGAGAAGATTGGCAGGTGAGTTAAATATCAGAAAATAGGTTTCCACCGTTTTGAAACTGACTTGCACCAAATAACTCAGTAATGCAGAAAAGCAATGATACAGATGCTTTGAGAAACAATATCATAGGCAGAAACAGCAGTCAGACACCGGTGCGTTAAGGACATCGGGACCAGGAAAACACCCGATTTGTTAAATTAACTGTTACCTGTCCCAAAGGTGTTTTTTCGAAAGGCAACTGGACTTTGTTTTTCCTGGAAGACGTTTCGTTTCTCATCCAAGAAGCTTCTTGGATGAGAGAAGCGAAACGTCTTCAAAGAAAAACCAGAAAGTCCAGTTGCCTCTGGGGGAAAACAAAGCACCTTTGGGACGGAGAACCTCCGGAGACATTGAACAGTTGTCTGTGAACTTGCATAAGGACGTCTCTCCTCACCGTGGCCAGCCAACTGCGTCAAGGAGCCCGCTTGTCTCCTGCAGCAGATGTCCTCCAGAGGCAGTTGGACGGTTATCGAAGCTTTGAGGCCCCAGGACTTTTACGAATTGGTCTAGCCCTGGTTCAAAGCCAGCCGAGCTTCAAATCCCTGTAGGGATGATGTGTTGAAAACACAATTATCTGTTTCCAGAGGAAAGAGGAGGAGGAGGACGGGGACACGGACACACACACACACACACACGCACACACTGCTTCTTACTAAATATTTTCCAATCGATTTACCTAAATAGGATGAGACGAAACAGACTTTGTGGTCCAGAGAAGTGTGTGCTAAGAACATTTGTTTGAAAATAGTTCCAATCAGGCACACACACATAAATAGCAATTACCCAATAAAATCAGATCGAGTCAAGCTCCTCTTATTACAGAAAACATTCAACTTCATGGCTTTATGCAAATGCTTTCTTTCAATCTATTAAGGTCGGGCTAATGCATATTTTAACCATATGCTTATTAACGGGATAGGTTTCATTACTATTTTTGGATACTGCATAAAGCTCTCGAATGTTGTGTGAGAAAAGGAGAGGCTGTTTTCAATTAAGATCTTATTTCATTCATTTATTTTCCTTCTCCTTAAAGGAAGGCCACAAGGACTGGAAGGTTGGAGAAATATGCAAGCCATGAACATTATGAATCAATTTGGTAACTTTCAAACAAAACGATTCACCATTCTTAGTACCTTTGGGATAGTTGGCATAATTGGGGCTACAGTGGTTAGTTTAGAGAGACGCATATAATATTAAACTGCACATCTTGCTGTTACTTAAGGAGGTTGATCATTTCAAGTGTCCTACTAGATGAAGGAGGCTGGAGTTTTGCAACACTAATCCAAAATTTAACAGAATAAAAGAGCTGGAAGGGATCTTAGAGGTCTTCTAGTCCAAACCCCCTGCCCACGCAGGAGATCCTACACCCTTCTGGACAAACGTCTGTCCGATCTCTCCTTGAAAACTTCCAGTGTTGGAGCACCCACAACTTCTGACTTCTCTCCTGCTCAGAGCCTGGCTAATTTTTAGTGCCAAAGTCAGGATGTTTTCATGTCAGAATATCTTGCTGTGAGCTACAGGAACGGTGCTCAGAGGATCCAATAATTCCTTTCAAAGTTACGCAAAAGAAAAGGGTGGTCCGAACGGCGTTATAAATAACCGAGGCTGTTGTTTCCCGTGGTTAGTTATATTCCATTAATTGCTGAACATTTCAATTGTTGCTCAGCTATGCGGTTTAAATGTGATACGTAGCTTCCCACTCGGATGAAATTAAAAAATGCAGTGCCATGAAACATTAAAAACATTTTTAGCTCAAACAAAAGCCAGCGCATCAACTAGTTGGAAGGGTTGCATCTTTGTAAGGACCAAGGACGGGCGGATGTCCCACAGCTTGTGTCAGTTTGCTGCCTCTTCTCACGTCCGTCGAGAAGAGAAGGTCACCTGCTTAGACAATGGGAAGCTCTTACTTGGGGAAGAGGGAGGAACGGAGAGAAAGCGAAATGACGGCAGGAGACAGGCGGTCTTGTACTTCAGCCGGGCTACTACTAGGTGGTGCATTAGGTGTGGCATTGGGCCAGACGGGAAGAGGAGAACACACAGCACGTCTGCAGAATTGAGAAGAGAAGAAGAGTCTGGATTGATGGAATTGCTAGAGCACCCTAACCAGGAACTGCATTGAGAAGACTATCAACATGAAGGGCAGACCATGCCCTCAGAGCTGAGGAGGATTAAATTAATGAAGGAAACAATTAAAACTGAGAACCGACCCGCTTTTTACCCTCATCTCCAAAATTATAAATAATCAAGGAATAATAGGAAATTTTTAAATTATTTTCTGGAAGGCCTTCTAGGCTCCAGAAAATATTTCTACGGTAAGGCCTAATCGTAAGGCTGAATCAGTTGGGAGACCTGAGAGACATTAAGCCTTGCCAGATTTAGGTCCCAGTGATCCAGAAGATGACTTGAAACTAAGTCATTCCCCTTGAAACTAAGACGACCTGAATGAGCTCCCACAGGCCGAGAGAGAAAAATGTGTGCAAAATTCCCTCAAATATACGTCACGGCTTAGTTCAGCTCAGTTAACTGTTACGGTTAAAGTTAACTTCGTCTTTGTTGCTGTTATTGTTGTCTGAAGATGTCGAGATGGCTCCTATGTTCTTCCCCACAGTCTTGTTGGGAAAGAGAAAAATTAAAATCTCCGTGGGGGACGCTTGTGAGCCCTTGGACGGATGAGATTTGGGGGGCACCAGTTGGTCAGCTAGAGGCCAACAAAGGCTCCCTTTTGTAAGTCATACGTGGGATTTTCCTCCTGTGGAACTGGAAGTGCTCACAGGCCCCATTTTATTGTGGGAACGTGAAAACCACACAGATCTCCTCAACCCCTTCCATAAACAATTGACCACAATCTACTCCTAGAAGGGGTAAAAATGAAGGCCATCATATCGTAGGTGGTTGCTTACAATTTTGCAAGCTCTGGCCCCTCTCCAAGGACTTTGCAATGTTTTCAGCAGACTCTCCTCCTTTGAAACCCCATAATGAGGCTGCTTTTCGGCTAGGATATGTTTTCTCTTTAAATAATTACATACAGAGAAGAAAGTGTAACAGAGGCGGCCTCGGTGGGGGCTTCCTTTTGCTCTCTCCTACCAAGAGCAACCTATAATTAGCTTTTGCAAAATGCTTTTGCATTGGAAATCCTGGGGTCTCCAACCATCCTCCTTTGTCAACCAAGGTACGTGGGAAGGTTAAAGCCAGAATTTGGCAACTGCAACAAATAAGCAAAGAAAACTGTGGTTTCCCTTGGAGCCAGGATGGCCAGAGTTCTTTCCAGAGAAGAATTTGGGGACTGGGTCTTAAAAGCTGGAGGGTAGCAGAAGAGTAACGCGATCTTCTGCATGGAAGCCACCAAACTGCGTTCTCTCAGCCGCTTTGGGGACAGGATTTCCCCCCTTCTAAGGCTCCATCATTAAAGCAATCTGGGCTTATATAAATGGTGGCGGAGGGACCTCCAGTTGGGGTCCCAGATCTCCTCTTGCTGTTAAAAAACACACTCGCCTGGAAACTGCCAACTACTCCCAAAAGTTTCCATACAAAGAAGCAAGCTGGGCACCACGAAGATGAGAAAGTAGGACCGGGGTATATTTGAGCTTTTGAGAATGCATAGGAAAATGTGTGGATAGGCTGGCAATGGAGGTAAAGGAGGTTCTGCTTGTATGTGGCTGTCCAGGAATCGGCATTAGCAGATGGCCAAATAGGTTACATCATCTAGGTTACGTACGGATTAGCTCCATTTGTAATTGATTCTTACCTGTCAGGTGCAAGCAGCTAGAGCCACCAGCTTAAATATATATTAGTAAACAGCTAAAGAAAGCAACTTTATTGTCTTCTACCTATGTTACAAGAATGTCACCAGACTGCTTGACTTTCCCTGGGAAAGGCCAGATAAGGCTTCATGGATCTCGAGGGAAATCAAGCTTCTGCCACTTGTGGCTGCGTAACGATTCCAAGCTGGCTCCCCGCTTGACCCCACCTTCCAGCCTAGCTGGCATCCCCCTAACTCTGCCGTTTCAAACCATGTTTCCCAGATTAATTGTTTTTGCTGTGCTTCTCTGACAAAAGTCCTTGGCATTAATTCAAAATTGATTGCCAAAGATTACTCTGGCTGAAATCTGTTTTTCCCGCTTTGTTGCACATTTAATTATTTCATGTATGTTACATCTTTTCTTCAAGGAAGTCACAATAGTATATGCTTTAACACGCACACACACACATAAACTCTGCCTCAGCCCTCCACACTACAACGCTGTCAGGTTGTTTAGTGTTTCAGTGACGTTTAGGGCTAGTTGACCCCAAGCAGTTCATGGCTGACTGGAAATTTGAAATGGATCCAGGTTTTAGCATTCCTACTACCCTCGACGCAGGGGGTATCTGCCATCTGATCTCAAAAGCCTTTGAAGGAGACCCAAATCAACACCACGCATCATGTAGAAGATTGTATGTTTTCTCTTTCTAGTTCCTCCAACGGCTACCCTTCTCCAAGCCACTCTCCATTACTGAATCGAAGCCTGGATGGAATTTTTATTGGAAGAAATATCACCCGAGAGGATTAAAATCTCGCTTCAACAGCTCACTGGCTCTGTTCAGTTCAGAACTGGAGGCTTTTTGGAAGGTGTTATGCGTGAGTCGGCTCTGTGATGCCCCAACCTGATGCGAAGCTGGTATGAAGCATTTTCTAGACATAACCTGGGACCCTAAGGCTCCTTCTAAAAGTACCAATTTTATTGTACAACAAGGAGGCAACCATCTTAATTGGTCTTAATCCATCTGTTTTGCAATTAAATTCAAATTAAATCCTATTCATCTGTTTGGTTCTGCTCTGCCCCTTTCTTTTTCCATGTCTGCTTGGCAGGGTGGTGCCTGACTCAAAAGCCAGATGCCACTTTAAAAAATGCCACCTTTACAGTATACTTCTGTAATTTTAAACAAGCAATATATTATTTAGGAGCTACTTCCCACTCACCTCAGTCTAGTTTTCAGTGAGGGAGGAACACAAGGTGAGAAGCGAACACACAACCTTTCTAATAGTCATGGGCAAAACTTTTTAGGAACAAATAATCAACCTGTATTAGCCGCAGACCAAACACTGGAAGGAGTGATAAACAGTCATACAAGATCAAAAACTAAAAAGCTGAAAATATATACAAACTGGGAAGCTAAACATACCGGTAGTTTGTAAAAAAACAAAAGAATAAATATATATAAAAAGGAGAATCATATTATATAATACTGGGGACATTAGAAGTAGTCTAGGGGAGCATAAAAACTCAACTACCATAACATAACAATGGCTGGTTCAGGAATTCTGGGAATTGAAGACCAGAGGTTGTAAAAAGGCTGTAGTTGAACACAGTGGGGTGTGGGTGGGGATTGTTGTAATGAAACATTTAACAATTCTGCAAGCGTGTGCGTGTGTGTGTGTGTGTGTGAGAGAGAGAATGGAAAATTAACATCATGCAGAAGTATTGTCTCACAGTATATAGACACTCCAAAGAAAGTTTGAGTGGATGAAGTTTATATTGTAACTGAAAGCAATATGAATTATGGAACATGTTTTACTTTCCCTAAAGATAAAATAAAGCATTTAAAGTTAAATATTCCCACGGTTTTTTAACTTTACAGAGTACGTTTGCAAACCACAGTTTTTCAACTGTAGAATTTTCTTGTTCTCAGTCTTCAGGCGTGGCACGGATTCTGGTGGACTTACAGACCAGAAACTGACCTTCTTTAGAAACGATTCTCTCTCCAGGAGAAAGAGAAACAGGGACCACACTTATTTAGCCAATATTTTTCCTGAGCAACAGTTTCCATGGGAAAATGCAAGTCTTACTAGCCAACTACTTTTACTTGCCTCCCATCAAGACTTGGATGTCGCTTGTCTGCAAAAGGGGCTACCTATGGAGGAGCCAACAATGCCAAGATAGAAGCCAAGGTCACATGATCAAAGGCTTGCCTCTCTCCTACGTTGAAAAAGCGGAGGGCTTCAATTACTTTTGGTCGCCACGAAAGGAAAGAAGACGGTGAGAGACTAGGAAGAGCGCAGAGAAGAGCAACCAAGAGGATGAGGGGACTGGAGGCTGAAACATATAAAGAACGGTTGCAGGAATTGGGTAGGTCTAGTCTAATGAAGAGAAGGATTAGGGGTGACCTGAGAGCAGTCTTCCAGTATCTAAAGGGTTCCCACAAAGAAGAGGGAGTCAAGCTATTATCCAAAGCACCTGACAGGAAACAACGGACGGAGACTAGTCACGGAGAGGATCAACCTAGAACTAAGAAAACATTTCCTGACAGTGAGAACAATTAATCCGTGGAAAGACTTGCCTCTAAAAGTTGTGGGTGCTACAAACGCTGTAGGTTTTTAAGAAGAGATTGGACAATCATTTGCCTGAAATGATGCAGGGTCTTGTGCTTGAGCAGGGGGTTGGACTAGAAGACCCCCTAAGGTCCCTTCCAGATCTATTCTGATGGATTGATTGAGTGTCCTGCTTGAGAGCTGGACTAGAAGACCTCCAAGGTCCCTTCCAACTCTGTCATTCTGTTATTCATCACCCCCAGATATCTGGTCTGGAGCCTTCTGTGGGTCAAGACTAGTTTTGCCTTCCAGAATGCGCCGACTGCTTCAATCTTGATCTGACGTGGGCCAAAATACTCTTCAAACAAGGTGTCTTTCTGTATTCTTCTGGCACTAACAACATCTCCTGATTGTGTTTTTAACATCCTTGGGAAGACTCTCCTGAGAGGGCAGCCGTGACAAATAGGCCCTGTTCCAAGTGGATTCAGGTAAGTGGAGATATGTTAGACCACAGCTGTAGCTCTTCTCCCGCCTTGTGCCTCCTGGCTCCCATTAGTGCTGACTAATTCATTTCACCTCACCCAACCTCTCCCGCCCTTTCAACTCTCCCCAAAGAATAGCCCAGAATGGCCCTTCATTTGACAAACAGGAAACCGGGAAGAAAAGCTTTGCCTCTTGAACGAGCAAGGATTGGATAAAAGGAAACGCTCCACACACTTCCTTAATTGCTCATTAGGACAAGTAATCTACGGGGGGCCCTTTGCCTGCGTGAGAAGGTGCGATTGTCCACTCAACCGCCCCAGAGGAGACAAACCAACAAATTCATTTGCAGCTAAGTTGTGGTGATTTGGGCAGAAGCGATCAATCTTTTAAAGTCCTCAGCTCGGCAAGACCAAAGCCTCCCCATTTTTATGCCAAGCTGGAGTCTTTCATCCTCTTCGCACATTGTGAGGTGGGCAAAAGGGAAGTTGGGTGCCGAACTGCAGCAGCACCCAAAAGGGATCCAGTTGGGAGAACTCTGAACGGTGGTGATCCACAAATCTTCAGAAAAAGCTCCACAGACAACGGGTGGAACAGCGTCCCACTTCACGGCAACCTCCTTGCTAGGCCAATTACTCATAAGATCAAAGGCGGCCCTCAGAGTCTTGAAGGCAACCAGAGAAAGCAACCTGAGGTGAGTGGGACCTCCCTTGGTTAGCCCCAGGCTCAGCTACTCCCCGTTGCCCAGCTACTGCCGAGTCAGCCTTGACTCCTCCCTCTCCACCCGCCTGGACACGTCCCTGCACTTTTCTTGGCAACATGTTCAGAAGTGATTCTCATTACCTTCTTCCTGGCCAAAAGTCACCCAGCTGGTGGCTTTGGACCAATGGCTGCCCAGTCTCTTCTTAAAAACCTCCAGCGACGGAGCCCCCACAACGTCTGGAGGCAGGTCGCTCCGCTGATTAAATTGTTCTCACTGCCAGGGAGTTTCTCCTTACTTCTAGGTTGCTTGATTAGTTGCCATCCGTCGCTTCTTGTCCTGCCTTCTGGTGCTCTGGAGAAGAGGTTCATGGCACGTGAGATGCCCCTAGCCCTCATCAGACAGGTGGCCCTCTGTGTATGGGTGGTGGATGGATGGATGGATTTATTTGTTATTTTTATTGATCGGAATTTGTCAAGCAAAAACAAGAACAAGAATAAGAGAATAAAAATACAACGACAGGGACGATAGACACATTAGTGCACCCTCCCCCCTCTACTGACCACTTAAGTATGAAGTGAGGTCCACGGAAGTCAAGTTGTGACTAAAACTGTGAAAATTTGTAGCTGAGACCACTGAATCAGGTAGGGCCTTCCAGACTTTGACAGCTCTGTTACAGGAATCATATTTTTTACAGTCAAGTTCGATTGATTTATATTTCCTATTTCTAAACTGCCTCAGTGATTGCTTTCAGCCTCCAAGAAAACTCCGCAGAAGTCTTTAAAAATCTTTTAACCTGGCTGTGCTTTGAGGCCCCGCCGTTTGCTTCAACAGAATGGAATTTACACCTGGCTAAAAGCTCATGTGTGAATCGGTGCGACCGGGGAAGGGCGTGCCAACCGCCCCGTTTCAAGGGAAGCTGAGTAGCTGCACTCGAGACACGCATTTCAACGGGAGCGACCCTCCGCCTCCAGCGAAGCCCCTTCCCCTTCCCTGGCTGGAGATGTGGCCTATTCTCTCTCTTCCTCCCTTCATTCATCCTTCCCCGGCTCTCCCCCCTCGCCCCCTCCCCTTCGGCGCTATTCAGAGTCGTGGGTTTTAACATAGCAACGGACAATAAT